>JAQFXW010000683.1:0-17393 GCA_034693945.1 Dendrobaena attemsi
ACCCCCCCACACCTATATTATATAACGAATATGCTACCCACCCCGCACGTCTATAAGCGCATTAAAAGACATTACAATAGACATATTTAATAGCCTATAGGGCCCTAGGCCTACTTCAACTAAAACTATGTACACATACTGTAGATAATTTAACCAAACATCTTCATAATACCTACCGAAATAATTATTTCAAGTGAATTAATTTAAATTGAATTAATTTAAATTCAAGCAAGAATGAAAACAAATCACACAGAATTGAAGACATCAATGAGCTGTTGAACTAGGAGCGTAGGCACCGGGTCAAGTTCGCACGTTTTTAGTGCTGATGATAGGATGAGCGAACGCAACTCAGAACCTGTGACTTAGGGGAGTGTAGGCTAGAGAGACAATCTCGAATCCAGGCAGTCTTGTCACTCATGGATTGTGTCCTTCGGTACACCCTCTCAAGGCGCTGAGCTCGACGTCAGAGAACCCTACATTCTGCATCGAACCCTGGTGATAGAGCAATTGCCGTGATTTGACTGAGCAAATAGGAAAGAACGCATCCAGTAACTCAGTCATCGCTGCTTCATGGGAGTCGAAGAGTTCTGCGACCGATGATGTGGAATCCTCATCAACATTCTCAAAGAGCGGCTGATCTTGGATAGTGCTGGAGAAGGCAGCCAAGCCGAGGTTTTTCCAGTGGCGAATGTGTCTGACAATGTAGAGAGCAGGATGATGCATATATGTATGGTACGACTGTAATGACGAGCCCATGATCTGAAATTACAGGTGGCTGGACGCAGATTTCGGTTAACTGGCAATCATCTCGAGTAACCACGACATCAAGTCAGCCGCCCAGATAATGATTGGGCTCTGAAACATGTTATCTAGTCTTCCATAAAGTAAGTCAGCGAGTAAAGTGGTAGCAAAATGGGATATGGTTTCAAGCCTACTTGTTGTAGCATACAATTCTCAGCACCCTCACGAAAGCAGTCAGCTAGACCAGCCTAATATTATTCGACTTGTACGTGTCATATGATTTGCCACGGCTCAAACATAAAGTCAAACCCAAAGCTTTGCTTAATTGTGTTGGACTTTCAGCCTGGAATCGTCTTCCTCGTGACCTGAGGCTAGAGCTTACTGACTGGGTCGTGAGGAGCTCCTCTGTTGAGGTTTCACAAAGGGGCTTTATAAATTGAGAAATTAGTAGGAACAAGAAACAAAGGCAGATTACACTGAACAGTTGACAGAAAATACAAGACACTTGGACTATACAGGCATCAGAAACAGATGAGCTTCAATGTTTCAGATAAAAGGACAAATGAAATTATCACAAATCGAAAACTACTTTTAATTTTGTATTACGCCTACTAATGTGTAAACAAATTGTATGTTAGTGTCTTCTGGTATTAAACAATTATTATACAAATACACATGTAGTCTACTACATGTTATTGTCATTTGCTCATCTGCTCTGCAAGCTACACCTATGCCTGCATAGTGCAGGTAGATCTTATCACATGCAATACAGGTATTACAATTATCTTGAATAAGCTTCACCCTCAAAGGAAACAATTTCCCAGTTATAAAGTCCAAATATGGCTACTTAATGAACACAATCAACACATGTACCTGTCTCGTCTCACAATCTACATACACCATTGACACACTTTTTTTTACACTTTCATCAAAACACTTGTCGCAAATGACACCAGAGTCACAATTTCTTACAAAAGGAATTAATTATACATAAAATGAAACATAGTTGGGCAAATAGCCTCCAGCTTTCAGTTCATTTTAACAGATATTTTTTGAACACACTTAATCTGACAGTTCACACAACTTTTAAAACGGAATCATTACTAATGCGGTGCTCATCAGTGTCACAAAGCACATTCCATTAGAACACAAATTCCAACATGAAAGTTGAAGTCAGAGATCCTAGATTTAGGAGACTTTTAGAACTCTTATCCTAACATATCAAAATTCTTTAAATGGTTTACAAAGAATTGCTGAGTTTATATTGTACATGCTGTCTCTCTTGTATTCCCTGTGCATGTATGACAGTCTCTCAATATGGTTTGTACAATGGACATTGCATCTTGAAAAATGTGTATTAAAGAGCAATTTGTATCTTTCTTTCCATAAAACCATACACGTATAGTATACAAGCCAATTTCCTGCACTGATAAAATATATAAAGTGGTTCCAAATCCATATTAACCCACCCAACACTTAGAAATCCTTGCTGTAGTAGAACTCTGTAATCGGAGATACAACCCAAAAACAGCATTACAATGCAGTTCAATCAAAATAATTCTGATGCATCTTACATTAAAAACGGACTATCTAATCTACTACAGAAATGGAACAACTGAACTTGTCTAAATATGCTGCCAAGGAGTACATGAGAATAGTCTTAAAAATGTTCTAGTCAATAGTTAAACGTGAAAATTACACATGGCAGGTCAGAAACAAAAATCAGTTTTTAACAACCTGTACACAGCAAGTGCTGGCTAGAATTCGCACTGTCAGAAACTATCCTTGTCTATTTTCTTGATGCTCGCAGAGCTCTTTTCGCCTTAGAAGCGGTGTCCTTTGCACTAATGCTTTTCGAATTGCGTGCCTTCGACATTGGAGCATTCGATTCTTTGCCTGCTGTTTTCTTTCCAGATGCGCTGTTGGATGCACCGCTACGTCCTCGAACAGTTGGCTGTGCTGCTTTCTCCAAAGTTTCTTTAACATCTGGTGAAACATCAAACTGCACTTTACGTGCTCGACCCTTTGGTTGAAGATTGTCTGAATGATCTGCTTCAATGGATGGCTGCTTGCTCTTTTGTGCTTCACCGATTTCTGCTTTTTTGGCCCTGTTGGAATACTTTTTACCTTGCTTTTGGTCTAAACTATGTGACTGGATCTCTTCAGCTGCGGTTGAAGTGACTTGGGTAATATCAGTCTTCTTCTTGTTCCGACTTCGGGCAGATGTCTCTGTTGGCTCATTGCCAGTCGTGCTAAGATTATCAACTGCATCTCCAGCAGAAGCTTTCCTTGACCCTCTTTTAGAGGGTTTGGGCAAAGAAACTTCCTTTGCCGTCTCAAGAACCATAGCTTCTACATGCATCCGCGCTTTCTTAGTTACAGTTGGAGCAATCTCTTCAACAGTTTTCGCTTTACGCTTTCGTGAGCTCGGTACAACTTCGGCGATAACTTCTGCACCAGAATTCACAAGTTCAACAACCGCACCCTTCTTACCACGTCGTCGAGATGCCACAACAGCATTTCCGGTCTTACTTAGCTGGGCATCAACAGCTTCAGATGCAAACGTTCCTTCCTTTTCGATGGCTTTATCTTCGTCTGGTTTCACTCTCTTTCCTCTAGCAACTCGCTTAATTTCAACAGTTTTACCAGCACTATCAGCAACTTCACTGCATTCAGCCTTATCTTCACTGGCTGGCTGTTTCCTATTTCTGGCATTGGGCTTGACTGTTTTTTCTTCCACTGCTTTGGCCACTTCTGTTTTGGCTTTTCCTCTACCTCCCACCTTCCTGCTCGTTTGATTCACCACACTTTCAGTAGTCAAAATGTCAGCCTCTTCACCTATGTTCTTCCTTGACGTACCAGTCTGTCGTCCGTTACCCAACTTTGCCGCTTCCTGAACTGAAGCCTTCTCATGTACTTCCCCTTTGGTTTCCATCTGTCTAGTCTTGCCCTGTGCTCTGCCCGTTCTTTCAGGACCAACCACAATAGCTTTGTTCTGGACAATCGGTTCATCATTGGCATCATCCTGTTTTCTTCCATTTCGTCTGCTACCAACTTTCACAGCAGCTGAAGATTCAACACGTTCTTCCACAGTTACCCGATCAGATGTCACCTCCACTTCTGTCGTCATTCCTCTAGCTCTTGTCTTTCTCTCAGCCTTCTTCACGACAGCTTCAGCTTGCACAGCTTCCAAGACGGCAATCTTCTTTGCTCGACCCTGTCGTTTGTCATCCGAGATCTCCATTACTGGCGGAATTAATTCCATCTCAGCTTGTACGGTTTTGCCTTTTCCTTTCGTAAGGGTCTTGCCCTTGGCCTTGCCTTCGCTCTTGACAGCAACTTCAGGTAAATCCCTCTTCGATTGTCCGGCTTGTCGTCTGGCACCAGGTTTCGCGGTTTCCTCAGCTGTAGCCGGTACGATCTCTTCCACAGTCACCTGTTTAGCCATAGCCCTTTTAGATCTAGAATTTCTGCTTCCAGCCAGCTTTGGAATTGGTGAAGCAGACAGAATTTGGGGTTTCTCATCTGTCAATACAGTTTTCTTGGTGTCTTTTCCCTTACGCGAGCGATCTCCAGCGTGTGAAACAGCGTCTGTAACCTCAATTTCAGAAGTTTTAATTAATGATTCTGCAGCAGAAACCTTCTTTAAACCTCTTCCTTTCTTGACAGCCATAATCAATTCCTTGCCATCATTTCTTGTCCTGTCCTCTGTCTCAACAGCTAAACATTGCTTCTTAGCAGCTGGCCTCTCATCAACCTCAGCAATCTTTCTCTTGCGTGTCTTGGCAACTGCTTTTTCGTTCTTATCAGAATCCCCGTCGTTACAATCGTTCTCCACAGCGAGGTGTTGAATGTTCTTGGCCGTTTTCACATCTGCGTGATTGGCCCGTCTTCGGGGACGTTTCAATGGCCTGACTGGAGTAACGTCTTTTGGAGAAGCGAGCTGCTTCTGTTCTTTCAGTTCAGCAACAATTGGCGACGCAGAGGATTTCAGCGACTTGCTGGCGACTTTTCGTGCAACTCGTTTCACTGCAGATGCTTTTGGCGAAGTCAGTTCAGTCACAAGTGGAGAAGACTCCACGATTTCTGGATTCTTAACCCAACTCTTCTTGCCAAAGATCTGCACGAGCGGAGTCCGAAGGAGTTCTTGAACTCCTTCTAACTCCGGAGATAAAATCTTCTTTGGTGTGCGAACTAGGTCCCTCAGTCCACTTAGCTTTGGCGTTTGCTGCATCTTTGATGCCTTAACACCTCCAAGTCTGGCGGAACTTTTACGCTTTGGCGACTTCAGTGATGGTGATATAGTTTCAGGCTTAGGTGATCTTTTTGTTGTAGAAGCTTTAGCCGTCTTATGGCTACCACTTGGCTGAAGAGAAGAACTCGGTGTTGCTCGGCTTTCTAACAATTCATCGTTCAGTCCACTTGACGCTGGAGAGGGAGATACCAAGTCTTTCAAATGCACTGTTCTCAGTTGCTTAGGAGATTTAACCAATGACTCTACTTCAGTCAAATTAGGTGACATTTGGACTTTCGGTGTCTGTAGAAGATTTTTCACACCGCTCAGCCGAGGAGACTTCTGGACTTTTGGTGTCTTCACGGGTTTACGCACACCACCCGACTTAGGAGACTTCTGTGTTTTAGGTGTTTTCAGAAGATATCTAATTTCGATCAGTTCAGGAGACTTCTGATCTTTTGTTGTTTTCATCAAATTCTTCACACCACTCAACTTTGGTGACTTCTGTGGTTTGGGCGTTTTTACCAGATTTTTAAGTCCACTCAGTTTAGGAGACTTCTGATCTTTTGGTGTCCTTAACAATTCTTTCACACCACCCAACTGCGGTGATTTTTGCACTTTAGGTGTTTTTACCAGATTTCTAATTCCTGAAAGTTTTGGCGATTTCTGGTCCTTTGGTGTCCTTAGCAACTTTTTCACACCACCCAACTGCGGTGACTTTTGCACTTTAGGTGTTTTTACCAGATTTCTGATTCCACTCAACTGAGGAGATTTCTGGACTTTTGGAGTCTTTACCAACTTTCTCACGCCACTCAACATTGGCAACTTCGGGGGCTTAGGTGTTTTCATCAGATTTCTGACTCCACTCAACCGCGGGGACTTCAGAACTTTTGGTGTTTTCGACTTTCTTACACCGCTCAAACGAGGTGAATTCTCAGTTGTAGGCGTCTTCGCCAGTTGTTTTACGACAACAAGCTGAGGAGAAGATTCCACCAGAGAAGTACTGTTTGACAAGTTCATTCCACTAACATTTGACAAATTTCCGTCTACTGGTGATGCCAAGAGTCCAGCGAACGACAGAGAATTACGACTTTTTGAGGTATCATCAGCTGCAGTCGTTTTATCGCCTGTCTTGCGTCTTCCAGTGGATGCCGTCACAGGTGATGACCAAGGCGAGACAGACATTTCACCCGGTCCAGTCGGAGTTAACAGGACAGAATTAGAGGCTGGTGACTTTGACAATTCAGCCAATGTTTGATCTTTTCCAGATGAGACCTGCAACCAAATTGTCATTTTCATATATGTGATGCGACACGAGAAAAGGGACCACAGTGCGGGAATGGACTTATGCATACCACCATGATCAGCACAAAGTTCTGCAAATAATGATATAATATGGTGCCAAATTGGAATATAATTGGCTTTCCTGTAGATTTCATAACTCGATTTATCTCAAAAACGTGTTTCTCTGTGAAATTGATCTGAAGTTAGATGTCCGATATCGCTAACGCTCGATACCTCCACGTTAACTTCGTAAATACAAAAAAAATACACAGCATAGACTGGTAAAACATTTTATTTAGCGCTTTACTATTGTAACATTAAAATGAATGTGTTTCAAAATTATTTTAAATTTATTTTTATTATCGTAATACCCGAGAAGTGTTGCCTAGTTGAGGTCCATTTAACATGTGATAGTTTTAGGATGTGAAATAATATTTTTCAATGTTCAATTTTGAAGCAAAAATTATTTCTAATAATATATAGAGGTGGCATCTAGCGAATTCCAGTAAAAATCCGATTTTGATTTCTTGATGGGTCACCATGTTCAAAGGCCTATATTTCCGTAAATAAATCCCGCATTGTGGTCCATTTTCTCGTGTTGCATCACATATGACATAATTCTATAACTATTATAATCCCCAATTCCTTCCCTTAACTTGGGTTAATATGTTTTAATTTGTAAACACATGTATTTTTTTTATGAAAAAGTGAACTGCTGGCATACTGTATGATTTTCTCTGGCCATCAAACCTTTCAGAAATTTACGACACAATACTAAAACCAGAACTTAGTTTGCTATCTTCATCGCTATTCAAATCGTAAAACAATCATCATTAAACTTGTAATGCATCATATACAATCTAGAAAAAAGTGTCAAATATTTTCCATGTGCTTTGTAAATTTCACAAAAAAGCGCTTTCATGCCTCATGACATAACATTTAGCAACTTTAGATGTCATAGCTGTAGTGGTGCATGCACGATTGCACGACCCTAAACAAGATTAGTCAAAATTCTGTGAATGATTTGCTCAAACGTTACAAGACACCACAGTATTACAACAAGACAAACGGAGGGGTTCGGAAAAACTGCTGGGCAAATGGATGGGATTTCACAATTATCATTATGGTCTATTTGTGTCAGATTTCTGCCATACAAACGAACTCCCTATGACACATCCCGATTGAAACAAACAAATTGGGGCAAAGTACCAAACACAAACATCCAACTTATTATTACATTCAGAACTGCAAGCAACAGGGAAACAATGCCCAGTTAGTTGCTGAAGTGTCAAACATCACAGCTACATACCTGCAATTTTGCAAACTACAAAACCAAAAGCAAGTCATGCCCCAAAAATCACTTTAACTAACCTCCAAAAGTTCATTTTCTGCAATGTTTGGCAAGGAATTCTGGCCCTTCTGAATTCTGCCCAACTTGGTCCGCAGATTCTTCTGTCTGCGCGGTAGAAGCTTCTTCACAACCTGACCAACAGATCTTCTTCCAACCTGCAAAAACGCAGTTTATTATAAAGGCATAAACTGACCAAACACTTGGATAGCAGCAGATTCTCACAGTCATTAGTATTAATTCCAAGCCGAACATCAATTCACATTGGATGTTATATACATTTTTAGTCCATAATTTGCTTCAATCTAGCTGCCATTTGGCTAATTTAAAATCTTATTTATATTTTTTTTATTGTTTATTGAACATTAAATGTTAACTAGCATGGCACGCCATGGACACATTAACTTTACAACAACATTGATCAGCTAGTGAGTACAAATATTTGCAGCATTAACTCCAAATTTGTGGAGTTAACGTTGCAATCAGCAAAAAAACTGAGCTGATCGGAAGAACACCACAACTAACACTTGTCAGCAAGTACCATAGAATGAAACATATTAATTTTAGTAATGCAAACAGTTCTCACCATTTTCAGCAACAGCACTTTTGTCTGCTTCTTCTTAACAGCAAAACCAGTCTTCTTTTCCAGGGTCTTCTTCGCTGCAACTTGAATTGCCAGTCTCTTTCTCTTCTGAACCTTAGTACTCTGACTCTTTTCAGCTGGTAATGATTTACTAGCCTTGTCAGTCACTTCAGCCTCTTCTGATGCGCCCACATCCGTCAGCTGAGACGCCTTTCTTGACACGCGCAGTTCAGCCAATGGAGGGACCGCTGATTTTCCATAGACAGCACGTAATGCCACAGCTCGACTTGGAGTCACTATCGACCATTTTCCAGTCAAAGCCTCAACTGCAGGCGACTTATAGAACTTCATAGGACTGAGCGCAGACAGATCGATGTTTCTCTCTGAAACCATCTGTCTAACCATGACTTTGGAACGTGCTACTTTTCTAGCATCCTCCGGAGACAGTCTGAACAGATGGCCAATCTGATCTAAACGCAGCTTCTTCGGCTCGGAGCCAAAAGGGCGCTTGAATGGCGATGACGACTTCCTGTCAGAAAATCGTCTTGACGCTGGTTTACCGTCACCTGCCACCTGAGCTAGACTACCGGTAGATGATTTACCAATGGTCTTGACACCTGGAGTTTTTGAGCTTTCCTCAGACTTTATTCTTTCTCTCTTGTTTGAGCTTCTTGGGGTCTTTACTGCGCTGTCACAAGATGTGCTTCGTTTTCCTCCGGAAGCAAAGACCTGCTCAGATTTGGATGCTTTTACATCAGTCTTAGGTGAAGAAAGCTTGGAAGAACTTGCTGAACGTCTGGCCGATGACTTGACAGGTGTCAGCGCAGGACTCAGTTTTTCCGATTCTTTGTCAAGCAACTTTACTGCGCTGTCACAAGATGTGCTTCGTTTTCTTCCGGAAGCAAGGAGCTGCTCAGATTTGGATGCTTTCACATCAGTCTTGGGTGAAGAGAGCTTGGAAGAACTTGCTGAACGTCTGGCTGATGACTTAACCTTGGCAGATGAAACTGCAGGACTCTTGGCAGGTGTCACCGCAGGACTGAGTTTTTCCGATTCTTTGTCAAGCAACTTTGAAGACCGTCTGCCAATCAATCCTGGAATGTTAGGAGTAGTTTCGACAGGAGTCTCATCAACTGTATCATTTAGTGGCTTAGGCTTTGTAGAGCGTCTTTCAGCTAATCTAAGTCCTTCCACAACGACGGCTGTAGGCGTTTCCATCACCATATATTCATGCTCTAGACTGACATCCTTCACCGAGCTCCTCCCTACAGATCTTGAACTCTTGACAAGAGGGGTCACGGTTCTATATACAGGAAAATCACGTGGGACATTGGGTGTGGTGACATCTTCCTGAGACTTTGAAAGCAATTTCTTTTTTCCAGATTCCAGCACAAGCCTTGTGGCCAAATCTTCAGAAATGGAGGCGTTCGCCTCTGAAGACATCTTGCTCCGACCCATCGATTTTGGTGTTGACTTAGTTGGGCTCGATTCTGGACTTGACTCGAACGCAAACGGGTCGAGCTCCTGATGAAGCGCACTTGAGTTCTGCATATTGGCTAATGGGAGAGAACTCCTCGGAGGAAGGCTTTGGTGAAGTTGTGGCGATTTTCCCTTCCTGTTCGGCGTCTTAACTGCTGGCGAATTCTCATTTGAGGTTGTGACTTCTGCAGCACTTGGCGTCTTCAAAGCCCGTGACAACCGTTTTGTACCTGTCCCTGAAGTGAAGATTTTACGGTTCTGTGAGCCAATCAGTGACGAAACCATAACCGGTGAACCCACAGGTAAAACCGGAGTTCCTATTTCTGAAGCTGTCAAAACTTCTGTATCATCACCAATTGTGGCATTCACTACCACCACAGCGCTCTCCTTATTATGAACCTTAGAACGATTTGGCGACTTTTCAGGATTATCGACCACTGCAGTCTCTGGAATTACCTCTACAATTGCAAGGGTGGCACGACGACTTTTCCGAAGGGACTTTGGGGAGTCGGCTTTATCAGCAACAGAAGCCCGGCGTGGCTTGGTCTGACGTCTCAGAGGTGTAATCGTTGGTTGAACAGATTCCAAATCTGTCGCAGCAAAAGTCTCAACATCCAAAACAGTCAGTGTTTCTAGTAAGGGGCTCTGCGGAACTCCCTTAGAAAGCCTTTTCCTGGTCTTCGAATCCTTCGGAGACTTTCCAAGCGCGACTCCCTTGGAAGGCGTTTCCATTGTCTTCGACTCTTTTGGAGACTTTCCAGACTTGGCTCCCATCAGCTCCTTTGTGAGTGTGGACCGACGGTTTTTCAGAAGAGGCTTTTGCTGGATATCCGTCTGCTCCACAGAAGTGGATTTGCGTTTTGGAGTGGCACCTCGCTTCAGAGGAGTTGCCACTGGAAGGCTCCTGTCAAATAGTTCTGGGCTCATATCTGGCCCAAACGACACACATCTCTTCTTGCAAGGAAGTCCTTTCAATGGACTCCCACGTCGCTTGACTCCCTGAGACGGTGACACGTAGCTATTTTCCGCAACACTAAGGTCAAACTCTTCCGACATATCTAAAACATACGATAACACATTGAAAAGCAAAGAAAGCCGAAAAGTCTTCAATTCTTCACAGCAAACATATTTACTGCTACAGACAGAATTTACAATCATTCAAACAACTACTAGCAAAAAAAATAGCAGTTATGGTGATAATGAAATGTACAACTAAAGGCAAATTCAATAATCAGATAGATCCTGGCTTACAAAGAGCCAGTCCAGAACATAGGGGCCATGCCATGCGAGAAAGACTTACAAATTTGAGGGGGCCTACTCTCCATGACAGATAGAGAGAGAGTGTCACGGGGAAGAGCGTTCCTAAGCATAAAGAATTATGTAGATAAATTAAGATTAAATTGCAAGTATATCAACTTCATAACGGTTCAAATGACAAAGCTGTTTAGTTTGACAATGTGCAAAGCTATGCTTTGCTATCATCAACATCTTTGAGTTTCTTGCACACTCTGCTTGGCTGAACAAAGACTGTGCCCTGTTCCTTTCATCGACAAATCTACTAGACAGAATTGTGCTATTTCGATGGCCATGCCTGTCAATCTGATTTGTCCTTGCTTGCTTCTTGGACATAAACTGTTCATTTGTCTGCTCTGGGATTGGAAGAAATGCACAAGAGCTACTATATAATATATATTTTTTAAATGAAAGAATTCTATTACAAAGTAATACACTTAATAAACAGAAATAATCATATTATTCAGCATTACCATGAAATTAATGGGACCTAAATCTGGGCCAATGACCAGCAGACAGCATTGCCTAGCAAGTCTTGATCATTCAGACTTCCTATTACAACAGCAGTGCATATCACTTGAAATTTTAAAGCAGAAATTTTAATACTTTACCGCTTTCTCTGGCAGCTGGCCTAGTGCTGAAAAGCTCCTCATCAGACTCTTCTTCCAGAACAGGTTGCGACTTGCGACGCAAGCGACCGACAGCCGACTTAAGTGACTTAGGATCATTAACTCCTTTTGGCAACGGACCACTGACAGGGGTAGTCTAAATATCAACATGAAAGCAAATATCACTTAACAAACAGCTGAAAGATACCTAATGTTAATGAAGAATTGATAGCTGAGAGTCCACAGTCGAGAGAACAAAATGAATCGACCGCTTGCAAAGACAGACCAAACTCAATTGGCAATGCCTATTTAGTGTGTTACATATTACAGATGCCAGCTGAGATTCTGAAGTATGACAAAACTGATTCACCATAATGTTATGTATGTATGTTTAAAATTAAATAAATTGCTGTGTCCTGAAGCACTTCAACCAACCTGAGAGTTATCAAGTGTAAAAATCATACAAGAAACATTTGACCCTTACTCAAAAATTATCTCCCTTGTCCTATAAATCACATTACTACTTGGCTAAGATGAACCATAGCAACATTTCAGAAAGTCATCTTATATTCTTACCGATGATGGTTGATTAGAATGCATGAAAAATCAAATTATGAAGTGCATATAAAAGCGTTTGCCTAAACTGATTTACGATGGATGACAGACTATCTTATACAGCCTATGACAAACAACAAAGTCTACAGCACCAACCTTGTTAGGACTCTCTTTAGTTCCCTCCAGATCATCATCCGTCTCCAGAACCAAGGGACTGAACTGCTGGTCATACGACTCTAAGAAACAATCATCTATGACAGCAAGAACGCTGTCCTGATTCTTTGATTGGCTGGAGGACTCGACACCTTGAGGCTTTCTGCGGACCGGCGTTTCACAGGCAGACCGGTTTGGACTCTGTGGTTTACTTTTGTGTGTTAAAGAGTCGAGTGGAGAACTAGTCGACTTCTGCAAATTTCTGAAAGCAGACGGTTCGCTTGGAGACCTCAGTGGACTTTGTGACTTGCTCCGAGTTGATGATTTTTGTGACAACCTACGAGAAGTTTCAGTTGGAAACTCAAATGTACTTTGTAATTGCCTTTCGGCTTTGACTTCAGCAACAAGAGACAATTGTGAGCTCTGCAATTTTTCCTGATCTGACAATTCATCAGAAGACCCAAGGGGGTTCTGTGGTGCACTGCGTGTCGAAGAACTTGGAGACCTTGCCACAGAACTTGGCGACTTCCTACGACTTTGAGCTTCGACAGAAGACAATTTTGGACTTTTTAACTTCTTATTGGCGGGAGAAATGATTTGACCAGAAGCAGTGTCCGCAGATGTGACTGCTACATTGGAGTGTGTAGCCTCCATGCGAGCATGTGGCACATTAAGACCACGGGCTGGTGACGAAACTTCCTGCAATGGAGACTGTTTTGCCACACTCTCTCTGACGGAAGATCGTCGCGATGGAACTGGAGTCTCAACACGCACGGACGCTTCCTTTGCCGACGACTTAGCCGAACCTCTGAGCAAACTACGAGACTTTACTGGACCCCTATTAGGACTTTCTGATTTACTTCTTGTCAAGGAATTGTCAGGAGACTTTATCAGCGGACTTTGGGTCTTTGTATTATCAGTGTGAGCTTCAATGCTAGGACTATGTGACTTCACACGTGCTGGATGTTCACCTGGAGTACTGACCCGTGGACTTCTCAACATTCTACGACCACGACCTTCAGGCATCAATTTTGGACTATGTGACTTTCCCACAGAAGACGAAGCTCTTTCATCTGAAGACATGTCCCTATCAGCGATCTCCAGAATGGAGTCATCAGCCGTTACTTCAGACATGATCATCTCCTTAGGTTGTAATGAGATTCGATTTGGTGATGTGTCCTTGTTAGCTCCAGCATTTGACAGGCTGTACGAACGTCGTCTCTTATTCGAGGCCTCAGTACCTTGAAACGTTTTCTGAGGTGAGAACTTGGCTGGACTCTGTGATGCATGACATGCCAATGAACCACTTCCAGGAGACTGACCGAATGGACTAAGCGACTTCCTACGAGTTGGAGAAGCACTAATCCTAGCAGTCTTTCGACCTGAAGCAGTAGCCGTAGATGAGACTGCTACATCGACGGAGTGTGTAGCCTCCATTCGAGCCTGTGGCACGTCGAGACCACTGGCTGGTGACAAAACTTCCTGACTAAGCGACTCTCTACGATTCGAAGGTCCAGCTGGAGAAGTACTAATCCTCGCAGTCTTTCGACGGCCGTTTTCAGCAGGCGACATATTTCGACTCGGCAACATCTCACCAGCAACCATTTCGTTTGATGTTTTGTCTCCCGATGCAGACTCCAGGTTAGAATTCGCCGTCTCTTGTCGAATGGGTGATGTATCTAGGCTTTCAGCTTGTGCCACAGTAGCATTTCGCAGCGGCGTCTTCTTGGCGATCTCAGTCAGAAGGCTTGGTATGCCAGAAGAACGTCGTTTCTGTCCTTTAGCTCTTGGCGATGGAGTCACAACCTTTCTAACCCTGTGGACACTTGATGTCTTCGTTGCCAGAGCCTTTGATTTTAAAGTGGTGGGGGTTTTTGCAGCCGGAGTAGTCGCAACTGGTGTCTTTAAGATGGAAGCTGAAGCCAGATTTGATTTTGGAGTCGATGCAATCTTAATACTCAGGACTTTTGGAGTTGCAGACGGAGTCTTTATTTCCTTTATTTTGTCACCCGCTGCTGGAGTTTTAGCCTTGACTGTGGTGCTGTAAAAACGCGCAGTTATACCAGGAGTTCTCACAGCAGGGGTCTTTGCTGGTGTTGGACCCTTCTGCTTTGTCAGAGCCAACTTCAGCTCAGCTATTTCGTCAGCAAACAACGCACTGCCACTCTTGGCTAAGGAACTGCTCGGCATTGGCGTTTTCGATCTGGGTGTCGCAGCAGCGCTGGAGCTGCCAGTCCTGGAATTTGCATTTCTCTGACCAACTACAGGAGTGCTTATTCCGCGTTTTACACTGGTTGGTGTTTTAGCCGAGGACTTTGCAGATAGCTTCACAGCAGGACTCGATGCATGACCTTTCTGAAGTGGAGTGCGAACCGAATAACCTGGAGTTCTGGCCTTTGCAGTTGGTGTTCTAACCCTTGGGCTAAGCTTAATGCCCTGTTTGCTGGAACTACTTTCTTTTTCTGTTGCCTTCTGCTCAGTCTTTATAGAAATGCCCAACTGTGATTTCTCACCTGCTTTCATCAAAATGCTTGATTGACCAGCCTGGAGCTCTGGAATGCCTTCTGATTTCACAGGTTCAGATGACTATTGATAACAAAACAAGTGATCAACAGATTAAGTTGGTTCAAATCTTACAAGACAGTATCATATCGGTATTACAGGCTAACAGTCCAATAGTATTTAATTCGTCGCACAACAAAAATGGATTAGAATTTAGGGAGATGCTTACTTTTCTTTCTCTCTGTGTGTCTATCTGGCAATATGCAAACTTCAGCCCTGGTCAAGAGATCAACTGGTGCAAACAGATTTATTTCAAGCATAACACTTTAATGATGAACTGCATTTATTTCTTAGACAAACTGGACAGTCTTCGCATACTCTCGTCGTTGAAGTATTAGGTGCCTCAATCAGAATGGCAAAAATTCATCCAGTAAATGGCAATTCAAGCAATTTTAAACTATTCTAAATTCCACTAACAGTCTAACACAGATCAATTTTGTCCAGGAGCAACAATACAGTTGTTTCCCAAAGTAACATTTAATTCGCACCTTGAAAGACAAATTTTCCTGATTTTGTGCCCAGAGAATAAAGACAAAAACTTTTCATATTTGACCATTTCGAGCAGTTACTACTGAATATGAAGCTAAGATAAGCTCTAGTTAATTGAGAAATTTTATTTTAAAATGCACGGGTCAAGTAAAATAATTATGTGGATAAGATAATCATATTAGTAGACAATTCCATCCTTGGAACCATGTACAACAGTAGCCTACATCAAAATACTCACAGCAAAGAACTTAACCATAAACAAGGTCTGATGTGATGGTCTGAAAACAATACGAGTTTTGCCTCCACAATATCACATATCAATTGGACTTTGTCAAATTTAATACCTGAAGTGGTGAAACAGAATCGGTAGATGGACGGGTCTTGCGAAACGGTGACCCTGGTGGGAATTCCACTCGGAAGGACCTGTCCGTCACCGTAAAGACATCCATGTGCTGAACTTGTACACGCTCCGTAACCTCTATCTTGTTCAGAAGTGTTGGAATCACGGGACACAAATTGACAAGAAAAATCTAAAACAAAGATATTTAACAGAATTTAGGTTAGCACTTAAACTAATACAGTACTTAAAATAATCTCTGAACAAGCACTGTAACAAAATGCCAAATGACAAGGAAATATAAAAATCTCAGTTAGGATTGCCTGTGGAGATTTCCCGTTCAGACGAGATGAAATTCAATTCCATTTATTTGAGAATCCATACACAAACAAAACCATACTATATATAAAAATTGTAAATCAAACAACATCAAATAACAATTCAAGTCAAATTACAAAATGAAGATGGATAAACCTCAAATAGGGCTGCCTATAAAGGGGATGAATTTCGCTAAACCTGGGTAGCCCTGTGGATCTATAAAGTGATGAGACGTTTCAAATCAAAGTGAATATCAATTAAAACTAAGGTTCACAAGGTCACGTATTATAAATTTAATAACTATATCACCTTATATTACCAGAACAAAACAAACGTTGTCAAAACCAATGAAATAAGGCTACTAACCTTGTCATCTGAGTCAACTTCAATACGACAGTGTTCCTTAGCCACGCTTGGCAACTGAACTCGAATGTCACAATCTGCATTCCTAAAATAAAAAGCACATTCACTGAACAATTCCACATCAAATGCCTGGCATTAGTTCTTTAGCAATGCTTGGCATTTTCTTTTACAATAATCTAAATTAGCAGTTTAAACTTCTAGAACAGTTCCACTATAAAGACGAAAATTTATCGGACCGTTATTCTGTTTAACTTACCTGAAGCATGCAAAACCGAATCAGTACATTTCATTACCAACTTGCAGGTTAATAACAACTTGTCAAATTCACATCATCTAACAACATGTGCTCGAATCCCAAATTCATAATCAAGGATTACGACAAGGCTCGGTCATAGTCATACATACATGTGTAAAACGGAAAAGTAGATAGATAAAACCGACTTCAGATCAGCCAGGTCAGGTAATGAACGCACAAAGTATGTACAAAAGCTTACCGGCCAAATATGCACGTTCTAGTTGTTAGAGGATACGTCGCACCATCAACACCGTCTCGTCTGATTACGACAATTTTGCCAAACAATGGCATTTTAACACCTGAACAAATAAATATACGACACGTGTCATACATAGAACATAATTAAGATAAAAGACAATTGTAAAAATTGTTGAGTAGAGTTCACTTTGACAGCAGTACGACCACGACTGACCATGCAAGTAACTTGTACGAACGCCGTTTTACCAAGTACTCAAATGTGTCGTATTGAAACAATCGGCAGACTCACTCCAGCATCAACTGCCGTCATCTTGGTCAACAGCTTCACTGCATGCAAGGTTGATTACTGTAACAGCCTACTGCTGCTCTAGCCAACTTGTCAGCTAGAGTAGATACAGTGAGTGCTAAACATTGTGGCAAATCTGACATACGGCGGTAAGGCCGGACGCCACATTGCATTGTATTTGTATATTTCTGTACCGCCTCTTACAGACCACTACTACTCAGAGGCGGTCCCAACTACAGCCCGAACGTGTGCTGGAGTTTTAACACG
>JAQFXW010000684.1:0-17390 GCA_034693945.1 Dendrobaena attemsi
TTTTTCAACTTAAATTACAGAGCGTTAGTGTGGACAGAGATCGAATCACTGCATACATCGCATACATCGCATCACCGCATCACCGAAAGATCCGGTATTATTGTTTAGAATAATTATTATTAAGTTCATCTATCATCACACAGCACCAGCATTCATAGACATAGGTCCATAATGTCATAAAACAAATATATTTCATGTAGGTCTATGTAATAAATTATAATTATTATCATATATAGGCTAATATCCGACTATCCGTTCGACAGCATTAAAAAGACAAGACTCTTATTTTGGTTTTAAGTCTTGTAGACACTTTCAACCAAGTCTCTAGTTAGGCTGCTACCTAATGTGACAGACTTTGACTCAACCAATTATTGTTATTATGTCGCCAAGCGCTGACAACATGTGCAGTACAAGGCTTGGTCTCGAATCAGATTGTGAACAAAACCCCACAAATAGCAGACCCTAAAATATGTTCACACAATCACACATATTGGCATTGCTATGTATTAGGTATAATGCTTCTGTAAGTCGACCTATATATAGTTTATATCAGCGCTGTAACCATCAAATGTCCGTCTTAATAATGATTATTAACGTTGCTTGTATATCATAATAATTATGTCGTCGATGTGTGTCTTATATATATTCTAAGGTGGATCTGCATTCGTCTGGTGGGTTCTGTGGAACTTCTTTATATATTCTAAGGTGGATCTGCATTCGTCTGGTGGGTTCTGTGGAACTTCTTTATATATATTCTAAGGTGGATTTGCATTCGTCTGGTGGCTTCTGTGGAACTTCTTTATATATTCTAAGGTGGATGTGCATTCGTCTGGTGGCTTCTGTGGAACTTCTTTATATATTCTAAGGTGGATCTGCATTCGTCTGGTGGCTTCTGTGGAACTTCCTCGTCTACAACAGTCCAGAGGAACATCCGAGGATCGATCCAATCGAACGCAACTACATCATGTCGAACATCGGACCAGGCGTCTACGAAAGTGTAGGCACAAGACTAGTCTACCAGACACTAAGCTGTTACGTCTGAAAGATTGACACCGATACATATATGCGATTTACAATCTAAATGGGGCGTTCATGGTGGTGTAGTGAGATATAGTCGAGGTCTAGCGGCCTGAGCGTCGCGGGTTTGATTCAGACCCGAGCCACTGCATATAGGGACCTAGTTCAAGTCCTTCACTCACGATTGCTCGATACGCTTCAGCGTGTTAACTCCGACACACTTCAGGGATGTAGTCGGGACCGCCTCTGAGCAATAGTAGACTTGAGGAGGCGATATAGAAATATATGAATAAGTAAAGAAACAAACGCAGGGTACGGTTATCGAATGGATGGTACGCTACCTGTAACGTTGGTAGCATTGATTCGGCACTCAACAGTCTCAACTTACTCAAGCGATCACTGCTTCAGGATAGAGAGCCCTCCTGAGCAAGCGTCATTCGGTTGCATTGGTATTCTGTTGCATGCATGTAACGCATGCAATTAGGTTTATGTGAGCTCTGAAATAGTGCGGCGATGCAAGGTAAACGTGAATGATATTGCATAACTTGTGCAACTCACGGAAGAACCTCTACAAACTACCCTGGAGACCTCAAGAATTGGTTGTCATAAGAAGCCTAACGCTTAACTAAGTGAATAGAATTTAATTGATTAAAGAACCCATTAAGGGCTCGGTTATTGGGGAGCTGGAAGCGCCACTGCATTGGTCAGCGTATCACCTTTCATTTTGGATTCAGCACCGCATCTAATTCAGGAATTCTATACGTTTATTATTACTATTTTACATATAAATGGCTTGGTTTATACTCTAAAGCCTGTATAGGTCCTATTTGATCTTCTGGTCCCCGCATCGGTCACTCATGCTATTGCATAGCCTCAGTCTTTTGTTTCAGCTGGACCCTGTCTCTGTCTCTCTACTCGCTTAGGAATTTAACACCCGCTATCTAGTCCTCGGTTATTCTTCTTAACATCTGCTTGTTTCCGGAGGACTGGCTTGAAGTAATTAAGCGCCTCTATACCATGAAGAGATGTTTAATCAAACTTAATGTCTAAAAATACGAGGTAACGTTACGACATTCCGGTCATGTAGGGTTCACTAAGCTCCCAGGTCATGTTGGACTTACTGAATTCCCAGATGAGAGCTTACTGAATTCCCAGGATATGTGGGCCTCTTGTGGGATTTACTAAGTTCCCAGGTAACGTAGGCCTCGAGGTTAGGGTTTATTAAGTTTTCAGCCTCGTTTTGTTACGCTACCTGTCGACAGCACAAGGAGTCGAGTATTCCTTGGCGCCAGATTATGACATCGGGTCCTGTATGGTCGATAATCACAGCTCACAGCTGCAACAACTGGACAAACTATACGATACTCGTCTGCGTTCCGCTCTACATGAAAGAAGTTCTTCGATTCGATGTCAAACAGGTAACGAATCTCAACACTCACAACAACCATCCACGACCTCCTGTAAGCGTTGCATTTGGTGTTTTGATTTTAGAAAGCTATAAGATAAAACGGCAATAGGTCGTTGGATAGAACTCGCCTTTTCGATCTGTTAGATAACCCTGCAGTAGCGGTGTCTCTGTGAGGCGCTCCTGAGCTGCTCAACTAGGTAACGATACATGTGAGATGGGGAAGCAAATCTTGAAGCAGATCAAAAGTGAATAGTGGGGCGTGGTAGACTGGTAGTGTAGTGGTGAAGGTCGCCAACTTGCAACCAAAGGGTTGAAGGTTCCAATCCCACCCGCCGCATATGGACCTGCAAGTCCTTCACTCACAACTGCTTGAGGAACTTCGGAGTGTTGATTCCGACACATCTTCGGGCTGTGATCTGGACCGCCACCGAATAGTTAATGGACTTTAAGGGGCGGTAAAGAAATATGTTAATAAATAAATAATAATAATGATAAATTAATTAGGCACCATTAAGTTAACATAAGTGTAGACTAAATCACAACAGTGCTGGCAATTAAATGGTTGCTGCGATCTGTAGAACGGCGCCTTGTCTGCCCTTCCTTACGTCTTCAGTTACTTCGCTGCCATTGGATCAGGACAAGTCTCGGATCTTCTGATCTCGCGGAGGATCCTATCGACGAAGGCGACGAGGAAATGGGCTCAGAGCATCTGTACGTCGTCCATTTCATCTACTGCGATCTATTAATTATCACAAGTAATCTCCTTCTCGCCATCAATTCACTAGATCTACAGAGTATCAATCGCCTGAGTCTTCCTCCAACGTTCTAAGATAGCCATCCCTCATCAACCGCCTTAGACATCTGCATGTCTTCCAGTCTGAATTCTTAGGATCTTGACCCTGCCTAATGATTGTGATCTGACTAAGCGCCTGTGAATGAGCTGATTCTTTGGGCGCTATAGAAGTTACGAGTTATGATTACGATAAACCATAAAGTGCTTTTCGTAATCGTGATGTTCTGCATCGAACTTCAAAGAAGCAGAACCGATGACAATTTGACTGCGGATGTCCGCTCGTTAGAACTGAGAAGAGGTTGGGGTTGCAGAAAGTGCGGAGATGCAGTGACTGTTAGATTGGTTGGATGCTGTGTCTGATTGCAGCCACTGTTTTTCCTGCTGGTCTGCTGATAGCGTTGGGTTTCGTCGATTGCGAAATGCGATCTGTGGCCGTCGCTCTTCTCTGCCTTACAGTCGGTATCAACACAACCAGTAGAGCAGGATTCATTATCAACCACGTCGACATCTCACCAAGGTAAGACATCTAAACTGCATAGCATGTGAAATCTTTATATCATCCTAAGAACTATAATCGTAGGACGAATAAAAAAAAGACAGGAGAATAATCAAGAATGTTGCTGTTGGACTGGATGATGAAAGAGGGCTACGGCAGACTGAAGGAGATGGCCGGACAGCGAGAAGAATCAGGGCGTCATTGGAAGTAGGCTACGAACATAATTATGCCTAAAAGGCTAGAGAACAATTGAGCAGAAGAATTGTCAGCTACTGCCGTGGTAGACAAAATCGACATCTTCACATAAAGATAGCCCCTAGTTGCTGCTGGTGGTGAAATATTCATTGTTAATTTAAATATTAACTGAGTGATGATGAGTAAGGGCCTACATTTCTTGGTACTGAAGCCAATGACCAACACAAACCTGTTGGAATCGGTTGACTAATTGCATTTACCATAATATAACTTGCTTTCTTTTATTTTCGACAGACACTCTGGAATCCTGTTCGGCATCTCAAACACAGCCGCAACAATACCAGGAATCTTAGCACCAATCGCAGTGGGATATTTGACGCCAAACGTAAGAACAAGTTTGCATCTATTTACTAAGTGGTGCACTGCATATCATGAGAATAATTATGATGTAGGGAATGCGAAGAATCTATTATTCCACCATATTTATTTAAATTAGGAGTCATACACTGACCTGATGTGTGTGTGTTTCGGGTGTAGCCAATGTGTTTTGGGTGAAGCCTATGTGTTTCGGGTGTAGCCTATGTGTTTTGTGTGTAGCCTATGTGTTTCGGGTGTAGCCTATGTGTTTCGGGTGTAGCCTATGTGTTTCGGGTGTAGCCTATGTGTTTTGGGTGTAGCCTATGTGTTTTGGGTGTAGCCTATGTGTTTTGGGTGTAGCCTATGTGTTTTGGGTGTGCACTGTGTAGGCTATGCACGAATCTCTTCGTAGATTTCTCTTATTCTCTGTTTCTCTCTGACTACTTACTCTTATTGACTCAATATTATATTGTATAGGGGAGTCGTGAGGAGTGGTTGACGGTCTTCTACATCTGCGCCGGTCTCTTCGCCTTCAGTACAGTCGTCTACGCCGTGTTTGCCGATGGGGAGCCACAGACATGGTCGATGAATCCAAAGACCACCAGCAGCAGCAGCGCCCCCTTTCCATCGAAGGACGACGACGACGGAATTAGAACGACGACGACGTCAATGTCAAGTCTTCCGTCGATCGTCACTGACTCGATGACTACGAACGGTTGTCATGATGACACCAAGTGTCACGACACGCGCATGTGATGAAAAGGATAGGCTACGCTACTGGATATCTGGAAAATTTTGCTTGTGCACATTCCATAAAATGTTACTGATCTACTATTCTGCACTTTAATTCTGTTTTTCAATCTTTCTCGAATGAGGAGAGGAGCCGACGACATTGTTAGGCCTATAATTTAGGACCAACTGCGCTCACAATACACCCTGTTGTGTACCGATAGTAATTGATAAAGAAATGCTTTCTAGATATAGACACTGGACGGGTGAGGATACTTATGAAGCAACCAATCTCTGCTTTTAAAACTAGAGTCATATATATGTTCGACGAATTAGCTAAACTTCGTGCGCTGTCGATGTCTTTTGTTGCCAGATCGTTCTTCACCTGTGTTGCTGGATATTTTAATCGTATATCCTTCTCCTATATCTTCATACCAGTCGCGATGTCTCGTCCTGACGTCTTTCAAACTCTTATTTTGATTAAGATCGAACAAGGAAGGTTCAATAAGACTTTATTATATGTGAAACCACGTCAATGCAGATATCCAACTTATACCACAGGATTATAAAGTGCTCTAATGATGTCATTGTCCTTCCCTTGTAGTGCCTATTTAAATTTATAAATAGCGCCGCCGACAGACTTAGGCCTATCCCCAATCAACTGAGAACTATGGCTGGCTTCAATCGTGTAATAATAAAATGTGATCCAGATCTAATAATATGAAAAGGTTAATTGAAAGTGATGTCTTCAGCCAACGATGCGTAACACGTGATGTAAGTCATGCATGTGAGGTAATCTCATTTATTAAAGTGGTCTCTGTCAAATTCTTTGTCTGCATTTCGGCGAAGAATCTTTTCTTCAATTATTGTCTGAATTCAAAGTCACTATAAAGTTCATTCGAAGCAGAACGCGTTTCATTTCAAGGTCGTAGTTGACAAGAATATCTTTGGCGAGTGCTTAACCACTAAATCACGATTATTTGCGGGGAATTGACGTGTGAACTATGACACACCTCCGGGCTGTAGTCAAGACCGCCTCTGAGTGGACTTGAAGGGGCGGTATAGAAATAAATAATAGTGTTCTGGAAGCAGATCTCGTTACTTTGGACAATGGCCAATAAGCAAAACAGCTAGCGCCCAAACGATGTTGGCAGCTCTCTATAGAATAGATCAACATGAACTGGCATAAGTTGTAGAAGTCTGTTGGAAAGTCTTAAGTGACGTCTTAGTGGAAAGAGAAAGGAACAGATTTGATGGTTAGAGACGAGTTGTCCTTCAAGTGCAGACGAAGGTCAATGTACCGGATATCCGGTGCACGGACGACGGTCGTTCCTCGTCCCATGTTCTCGATGCCAACGTGGAGTTTGTATCGCTCGATGAACTTCTCAAGGTCATCTGCTGCGCCGGATCCATCTCCAGCTCTTCCGACCGGAAGAGGACTGCGTGCGATTGGTGGAAGAAGTGCCTGTTGTATACTGTATGGTGCCTGTAGCCCTCTGTATGGGACTGGTGGCTCTCTGTAGGACGTTGCTGGCTCTCTGTAGGGTGTCCGTGACTCCCTGTAGGGCGCTGGGGTCACAGGGTGCAGCGTTTCAATGTCGAAGTGTTTCCTGTCTGCAGGTCGTCTCTCACTCGGAGCTGGACTGATGCTTGGATCGTCTCGGTTCTCCCAGGGTTCGTGCCAGAAGGCGCGAGACTCTGCTCCCTTGCGGTTCGTCAGGGCCCTGTTCAGAGGCAGTGAGTGGCGATTGCTCTCCGAACTGGACAGTCCGGCCGGTGGGTTCCGTTCTCCCATCGTAGATTCCACTTCCGGTTGGTGGTCGCTGAGGAACTGACCGTACTCGTCGTTGCTCCGTCTCAGTCGATGTCTCGTCTGGTCGAGGTAGCGGTTCTTGAGGACACGAGTCGGCTGAGGAAGACGCTGAGGGTGGTGGTGGTGGTAGGGCTGCAGGAGACTCCGACCATAGGAGTCGTTCGTCGTCGAATCCAACAGCTGCTGCTTCGGTTGGGTGTACATTGCAAGACGTTTAATAAGCAGCGATTGGAGAGATGTTATCTAGGGGATATCTTAGAAGGAAGACATCAGTCATATCAATCTCTTAGACGTTGAATCGCCGATGGACGAAGTCATTACTTGTAGAATCCGAGAGTCAGATTGGATCAGATGATAGCAGAGAAGATTTTACTCTGTTGGTATCGCTGGACAGGAATGCTGAATCGAGAGATAAATTTATAATTCCACTCAGTAAATAGGAAGACACATTGATCCGTATTAGAAGTCTTCTACTGAAAGGATATGAACCAAAAACAATTTCAATTTCATTTGTAAAATATGACTGGAAAAGAAACGATGTAAATAAACCAATTGTTTGGCGATTATAATGACCCAAATTATTTAATTGGATGACCGGATTGATTATTAATGGCTACACAGTGTCACTGTATGAGCTTGCTTGAGAAAAATCAAGAAACAAAAAGTGCATATTAATTGCCTATGTTAACGTCCCAGTAGGTCGAGGGCGGTATTGGCAACTGGCCATAGGTCACTCTGCAGCGACTCCTCTGAATGGAAATTTAAGGAGTCTATGGTCACCACCGCCACTGACCCCTATGAGGTCAGCAGCTGGATGACCAACCACACTCCCTTGATCGGACGGAACATTCCTTTCAAACTGTGAGGCTACTTGTGTCTATCTTGATAGATATATTCGATAGAAGGCTACCAGGTATTTAATGGACGTCTGTTTCTTGTCTGGGTTCAACCGTTCAGCTGAAGCGGCCTTAAGTCAAATAAGACTTCAGTATTACATAGGCCTACAAGACTTTGCTCTTTGTGCTATCAACTTAAACTTTTCTTCAGACTTCCCTGCTTGGTTGCGCTAAAGACATTTACATACAATAGCATCAAAGAAGTGACTCTCGCTACTTTAGCTTCTTTGCAATGATTTCCGTTTTTAATGCAGTTTGACTGTATCAAGGAAACTGATTCTAAATGGCAGACCTTGCTTTTTCAACGTATTTGTTGACTCATTGAGTTCAAGTTTCCTTCTCAGGACAAAGGCGCCGATTATTAGCATTCTCATTAGGAGAATTAAATGCTTTAGTTAACTAAAGTTAATGGTTGCACAACCAAAGTTAATCGAATCTTGTCTTCGCGACTTATTAGCAGCAGTAGGCATACATGTAGTAGCAGTAGTCTAGTTTTAATGTTCTTGTAGTCTAGTGGTTATTGGTGCTCTGCTGCTTGTGTTCCAATTTGCTGTAACTATAATTTTCACTTAATTTCAACTTTAAAATGCAACAGTAATTAATTCAGTCTCTGGTCCTCACGCGTTTCATGTTTTTTTGGATGAAACGATACAAAAAGTGCAACACAATGACGAGTCATTGTGTTGCAGGTCTATTGAAGTATTTACATAATAGGGCCCTACGCTGCAGTGGCTCGAGGTAGATTAGAAGAATTAAGGCAGCGAACAACACATCACTACACCATCGCACAGCCATCCACAGACAATCAGACATGGTAGACATGGACTTACTGTGTCTTCCTCCTCCACTGCTGCTCTTCTCTCTCTCCACAATATCATCATCACACAGACTTCGCTTCTCTCGTACTCTGTCGATCTACTCTCATTATCGCAGGCACTCCTTGGTTGCTATGTAACCTGACGCCCGGAGTCATGGGAACGGTTGCTACGCGCGGCGCAACACGACGTTTATGTCTGCTAACAAAGCCTGAATGGCTCGTCTTCGAGAGTCGATTGTTGACCGATCGGGGCAGTGTCCATATAGGCGCCACCTGCCGGGCTAAGTGCAAAGGCGGCCTAGGCTGAATTAATACTGTGTCGTCGTCTGGAACGGGTCTTAGACCGCCTTGGTAGACTGCTAAGACGATGCCATGCTCTAGACTCACTTCTCCATTGACCTTGGCATTATCAGTCGACTCATTCCGAAGCACTTCCATAATAATTATAATAATGTCTGTCGCTAAAAGAGAGCTCAGAAGATTCTTGCGAATCCCATGAACACAATCAATGATTACCGAAAGGGTGAAGAGAGACGGTCAGAAAATGGAACAGTGTAGTGTATACCTGGACCCATCCTGGTAAACGTGAATCAGACAACTTTGGACGTAATATTATTAGACGGCAACCTCAGAGGAACAACGACGAAGGCAGCCAGGTATACGGTGCATTTAAGAGGAGCATCGTAGTTGTGGAAGGCAGGAGGGTTTCATCGTGTATTGATATGAACAGAGCTGGCTGGAGGGAAACTTGTCTCATGAACGCAGTAAAAGAAATGGAGGACATGGTGAGGACATTTCCACTCATGTAACCAACCGTCATGGAGCAACTACGATTCAATGACACGACATGACATGTGTCCTCTATTTTGTATTTGTCCAATGTTTATATATCTATTTCAATGCATGCCTGCACCTCGTCTCAGGCCATGTCGTTGTCCATGTATGCACTGCGTATAGTTCGTTCTTTAGAATATGTCATGTACACAGATGATAATACTACACACACACATACACACACACGCACACGTACACACAGAAGGCAAACACATACAGTCACACACACCCTTAATTAAATGGAGCTAAATGGGTAGAACCAGAGAAACATTCATTTCGATTTATTTGGCCACTGAAAGAGAGAGAGAATATAATTATTATAGAAACATTTTCATTTAGTGCTTAATCGACGATGCAGTTATTTCGTTCGTTGTCGCTTTCTCTCTCTCTGACCAATCTACGGCTCAGCTGAAATGAATTCTCGGATAAAACAAAAAGAGCGACACATAATAACAAAGTCTACTTGCAATGACGGCGCATGATGTGTATATCTCAGCTAAATTTCTGTAGTGCGTCCCTAAAACAGACAATAGTTCTTTTGAGGGGTTGCGGTCCAACCCATCTGAACTGTTCACCGTCCTCCACTATAGGACACACGTAGGGGCAGAGAGCGAAGAAGGAATGGGGTGGCTAGGGCTCTGACGACGGGGCCACGGTATCCGAAGTACCCTGGATGTTGATGTCTGGAATGCTGTCCGTCTGATCCATGTCCAGTAGACCTTTGTCGACGTCTTCCTCCGACGGCTTCCTTCCTCCATCCATATCCGGAACGCTATCCGTCGCCGGAATGCTGTCCATCGCCGGAACGCTATCCATCGCATCCAGCCGATCCATAACGGCTTCCTGATCCGTCCCTTCCTCCGGAGGTGGAGAAGGAGGCGCTGGTGGTAGAGGAGAGGACGGTTGAGGGGGCGATGGTGGGGGCTCTGGCTTCTGTCCTCCGCAGAGGATGATCTCATCCAGACGACGCTTGATATTTGCGAAACAGTCGCAGCCCATGTAGTCGATCAGATTGCGTTCCCAGTTGTACTGTCTCTGTCTATCGGCCAATTGGTCGGGCGTCAGATGACCGAGGGCGCGCACCTGCAGTCGAGCCAGCTGTCCACACAGACCCTTCATCGCTGGGGAGAGACGAGGCAGCACCTGACTCATGAAGACGTCCCACCACAATTGCAGAAGGTCAGCGCTTTGCACAGTCTCCGGTTCAAACTCCACGTGACACGTCAACGGATTATACCTACACCAATCCCCCATCGATCGATTGAATATTGATTATAAAGCAATCGTCTTATTATAGCTTATCTACTACCGGGCTACTCAGTCAACAGTCGATCGATCAACATAGGCCTATATCGAATGACCAGAGTAATCAGTTGACAATAATTCCGATATATTAACATTTCAAAAGGCCAATAGCTGCATTTTGAGCCTATTGTGCCTTTGTAGTGATGATATTGCTCAATGGGCGCGTTTGAAAGTTGAAACTATCATTCATTCATTAAAACATTTTATATAGCGCCTCTTCAAGAAGACCACTTACAGACACTTCAACCACAGCACGGACAAATTACTTTCAAATTAATAACTAGGTATGCGAACAAATAATAATATTATCTACTAACAGAATGTGATCTCATAATTTTTCTTTCTCAAGAATAGCGATGCATGCAAGAATAGTAGAGTTGAACGCACGCAGAAGGCATGCAATAAACAACAGACGTTTCGTTAATTAGGGTCACGGAATTGAAATCCAATCATTAATAGATACAATTAGTGTAGGCCTATATGTAGGCTATTTGAGTATAGGTCTATACAATGGTTGCTGTATACCTGAAATGCCAGGGCTTCAATGCCCCAATGAAGTGAACGATCTTCGTTTCATGGCCGAACTGTTTGTATGCTGGCTGGTAGCTGTAGAAGGCTTGCCATACGAGGTTGTAGGTGAATGGGAGATGCTTGCGGATGTCCTCTGTCGCCCACGTGTAGAAGAAGAGGTTGAGCAGACCCTGGTCTCCGCCGTCGAAGCTTCCAATCGACCGAGCAAATTCGAGCAGAGCCTCAAACGTCGCCAGCGACGGACTGCAATATACACAGACAGACAGACACCATAGACGCTCGTCACTCGCTACACTATTTATAGATAGAAGGAGGAGAAGAGCAGTCCCGTGACCTAGCCAGGAGCATCAAGTGTCAGCGACCTCACATTCTTAGCCTCGGCATACGAGGGCGGGTGGCCAGTCCTCTCCCTCACCGTCTCATCTTTTCACTGACAGTGTGCGGTCAGTGTACTCATCATGGCTGAGTTGGCTCATTGAGGTGCGGGTGGCGCATATATATCGAACCAAATTTATGCTCTGACCGGCATTTGAACCCCGGACCTCTCGGTTGACAGTCCAGCATGCTAACCACTGTACTACATGGCTTTTAAAGGAATTTTACACCTGCACACTCGTAGCCCATAACGACTAAGGTCTGGGGGAGCGTCGTCAGCTCCCCCAGCGGGGTCTGGGGCGGAGCCCCAGAATCCAACGAAATTTTGATAATTTGATGCCATAGGGAGTGCATTTTGGGCCCTTAATTTACTTCCAATTTGTCAATGATAATTTTGACGCTCCGACTACAACTTGGGTCACAAACGACCCCAAAGGTCTTTCACTAGTGCTGCATATCTTCTTAAAAGATATCGACTTAGTGGTATCGGAGGCTGAGCCCCAAAAGCAACGAAATTTTGATAATTTGATGCCAAATAAAGTACATTCTTGTGCTTGCTTTTTTTGCTATTTTTAACTGCACAAAACAGCTTTTACAACTGCACAAATTTGATTTACAACTGCACATTTGTGTACAGCTGCACGCTAAAAAAAAATCCTGCTGTACTATCAAACACACCAGCTATTTATAAATAATAGTTACAATGATAGTTAAGAGACAGCCTCTCACATGTAGACGAATACTCCAGAGTTGAAGCAGTCTGGCCATCCTGCATCCGGTGCAGCAGACAACTCATCTCGATCGAACAGGTCGTCGACATTCGACAGAACGATCGTATCAGCGTCGAGGAAGACGCACTTGCCGAACTCGACCAATCGCCAGCAGTGGATCTTCGTGAAGGTGACGCCAAGGTCGGCTCGACCCAGGAGAGTCAGATTGGCAAAGTCCCGGCTGTCGATTGGCCAGACGTCGAAGAGAATGTCGAAGACAGTCGACAGGACGTCACGCATCTCTGACGACACTTCCGGTGTTATCATGATGACCAGCTTACGAGTGGTTCCGGTCTTGCGCAGAGTTACGCCGAGCACCATCGCTCCAAGGGCGTAGACGTCGTTCGTCGCCAGCGTCACGTAGGCCTGCTCCTTCGGAACCACTGAAAACATCCGCATTACTAAAGCACTTAAGAAATGACATAAAAAACTTCATAAAAGGCTATTGTACAAAAATATCTATTAATGCCCCACTTCGGCCCCATGGCTGCTTCTCTCGCCATCGCATCTTGAATCGTGCCATGATCGGACTCCCAGAAACATTTCTTTTGTGTAATCTTACTGCGGTTTGTCAATTTGCTCAATCAAACGAAAATTCAATACAATACAATACAATCAACAACGGAAAAGTATCTAGTGTTCAGAAACAGGGGAGATTGGTCGGAGGAGATGGAAGAAGATTATTATGGGGAGCAATGCCTCGTGCAATCGACGCTCGACCCTACGGACCAGAGAGACTGAACAATGAACATCCACTCAATCTACAGCTCTGCAGTAGACGGGAATCTCTGGCTAGACTCTACGTGTGATGGCGGGGCTCGCCACTGATGGTCACTTCCAGCTTATAATATCATCTGCGCAGTGTTTGGCTAATTAATGCATTTTTCACTCGATATGAACCTAAGGTCATCAGTGTCGGCGGCGCAGAGAAACCTGTTCGGAGATTTGTTTAAGATGTGCTTTATTATTAATTCAGTGAATGAATGAATGAATAAATGAATATAATTGAACATTAATGGACGCAGTCGATCGTCTGAAGATGATGATGTTGTCTGTTCCTTACCTATCTCGACGACCTCAGGCGAAGGAGATGGCTCCTCTGGAACAGGAGCTCTCTCTCTCTCCTCCACCTGTGGAAGCATTTCCGGTTCTTCTGCAGCCAGCATCTCCCGAATCTCTTCAACATACACCTCTGAATAAACAGAGAACACGCCCCCTCCATGTAGAGCATCTGTAATTACCTCCGTTCATACGATGAGAATAAGGAGGTAAACGTCTCATCCTCACTCTCCTCCTCCACTTCCTTCTCCTCTTCCCTCTCCTCCTCCTCCACTTCCTTTTCCTCTTCCCTCTCCTCCTCCTCCACTTCCTTCTCCTCTTCCCTCTCCTCCTCCTCCACTTCCTTTTCCTCTTCCCTCTCCTCCTCCACTTCCTTCTCCTCTTCCCTCTCCTCTTCCCCCTCCTCCTCCTCCTCCTCCACTTCTTCCTCCACTTCCTTCTCCTCTTCCCTCTCCTCCACTTCCTTCTCCTCCTCCCTCTCCTCCTCCTTCACTTCCTTCTCCTCTTCCCTCTCCTCCTTCTCCACTTCCTGGTGTTACCTTCCTCCACTTGGAAGCTTCAAACTGTTAAATTGCTGTTTAAGCGCTAAATGAAGGACGCCAGCAGCTGCCTGCAGCTTATTAGTAAGCACGGTCGTCTGAAATTCATGGGTTGTTGTAACAGTATCTCGCGTGAAGAGGAAGATCCCAATAGTTGGCAAGAGACCAAATGTTATAAGAAGCCTACTACCGACTACGCTTAATAAATTGTTGTAATTGCAAATACAACGACAGAGAAAGAATCATGAATGAGATTGGATTGTCGTTGATTAGTTTAAAGTCGAGAGAAATTAGAAGAGAAGGGATGAATTGGATGAAAGTCATTCCGAGTTATTTTGCGAAAGAGACTCTCGTTTGTAGACTGGAGGTCATTCGACGAAAAGACAACAACTGTTCAATGTTCACTTATACATACCAGGCAGCTCTTCCTCCTCCTCGGTAACTGAAAGAAACAAAGATCACAAATAATGACAAGTCATCCCACATATTTCACATATCTAGAAGTCTATCACATAGGCTTAGGTCTACAAAGTTTAAATAGGCAATCTAAAGTATTCAAATTAATGTATATATTTATATGTAAATATGCATTATGCATGTATGTATTATGTCCTGCATATACTTGCCCTATCCATCGCAAAAGATGCAGGCTGGAGAAAAAGTCAAACTCTCAGAAAGGCACTCTCTAGATTAAGTAAACGATCGGTTCATTCACTTTAAGTTTTTACGAATATCACACATGAGACAAGAAGTGTGAAAAAATTCCTCAATTTAACAAGCAGTCACTTCGCAATACTAAGACGCATAGTAGATAGCAAGACGCAGTTTTATGCAGTTTCGCTGCATCCTGTTAATGCACATTGCAAACCATTCTTGCTTTACCGCAACAGTGAACTTAACGCACTAAGTTACACCCTCTGGACTGTAAGATCTCTAAGGTCAGCCACGGCAGTGTTGAAGACATCCTGTACTTTATGCAGGAACAAAACATCAAAGACTGCTGGATGTCAAGAAAAGCAAAACTCTTTAGACGAGACTCCATTATTTAAAGCTCTGTTGTAAATTATTTATGTTATCTCGTATACACAGAGTAAAGTGTTATGTGCATTAAGTGAAATACGGACACTACAATCTTTTCAATAGACCATGTATATTGGTTAATTATTAAGGTATAAACTGTACACTGTACAGGCAGATCTGCTGTCCTGAGATTGCTGCATTTCTTTATATTCACTTCTCTTGTTTTCTTCTTGTGCTATCATATTGTTTGGTGAATAAAGATTTATATATATAAATATATATATAAATATAATATATAAATTATATATATATATATATATAATTTATATATTATATTTACATAGTAAAAACTTACATAGTAAAAACTTTACAGATTCCAGGTATTGTCCTGATTGACGGCTCTAGGCCTACAGATGGATACAATATTATTTACTGGAACTAATCGAGTACCTCACTTTGGTCCCTCAAATTTGTGTGCCATGAAATCTTTCTGAATCGAGTTTTAAGGGAACTTCTTGTCTTTGATTTCGTGTGCAATAATAGAAGACGTGGTGGGGGCAGAGTGAGTGAGACTGAGACTAACTGACCTGATGGTGGCTCTTCCACTTCTACGTCTTGCGTTCCAATGGCTGAAAGAAACCACCAGTCGTACAACATAGAAGTCAACAGAGAATCTATAGAATTCCATTATGATTAAGTCATTCAAAGTCCCTGAGAACAGAATGGGTCGATGGCGCTCATAAAGCGACGACCACGAATTGGTCCCTCGATCAGAAAGAGCAGACAACCAGTCTATTGAAAGCGAGTGGACCAACGAGCCAGATGCACGTGTTGCATTGTCGATGGGTGTGTGTAGGTGGGTGTAGTGTGTGTGTGAAGAGGTGCGTGCGTCGCTTCGACTATTGTGCTGCGTAGCGAAGCTATCTTCAGCCAGTCGTGCCTCAGTCAGGACGAAGAAGCAATAGTAGGTAAAGTAAGCAGAGGCATTAGCTGGTTAATTGCACCGATAGCCAGACAACGCAGCAGCCTTCAAAGGACGAGCGGTCGAGTGACCAGAGTCAGTGAGGCACACCCCTCCCCCCCAATGCAGAATTGCCATTTGTAAAATCTCAGAAAGGGCCGCAATGGTCTCTGCAGTTATATTCTGTTTAAAGTATAACGACGAAATTAAGACAACATTACTAAAATGCAGAGCCGTGGGCTGTAATATGACAAGAATAAGAGGTGATGAGACAGAGCAATGATGATGATGATGTTTACAATGATGATGATGATGATGATGACGACGACTGATGGGGGATGGTTGTGTGTGACTGACCGATACTCCTGAATATGTCGTCTGTCTGGACTGCCTTCGAGATCCTGTCCAATTCTTCCATCTCCTCCTCCTCCTCCTCCTTCTCCTCTTCCATTGTCTCTGGAAAAAGAAGCAACGAAACAACCCCCACATTATGACAATCTGACAAGATGGAAGCAAGCACTGACAACACAGTCTGCCACTATATTCACGATGAAAAGCTGGAATTGAATTTTATCTGTGGAATGCAGCAGCATTCATGTCATTCATTGCGATGAGGTGATTAATGATTATAGTGACGACGATGAAATGAAATGATGACAACAGCGATGAAGCTGAAGACGAAAATAATGAGGACACTGATGATGATGATGATGTTGTTAATGATGATGAGGTGGTGACGGTGGTACTGATGTTGATAATGTGGATAAGATGCAGTTAATTCGTGAGCATCGACCGCTGACCTTCGACTGTTTCATGTTGAACGGCCTTGTCTCTCATTACGATCTCTATTTCTTCGATGACAGGAGGCTCCTCAGCTGTTTCAACAGTCAAACACAAGTACAATGAACTGATTTGCTCACACTTCATCTATGTCTTCTTACATATTCCAATCTGTTCTCGTTTTACAACTTCTTTCGCCAACAATACAACGTCGTCAGATTTAGTTTATGGGTGGCAATTAAGGACGACAGAGATCCACTCGTTTCATTTATGTATTCACATTCGTCACAATACATTTATTTGTTTATACACAAATTTATATAGCGCCTCTTCAAAAAACCTACTCAGAGGTACTTACAAACCAGCCTGGTCAAAATGCGAAATCTTACGAGAAGCCTACAACGTTCTAGAAAACTTACTTGGCAAGAGGCGTAAAGTGAGTGGAAGGTGATTACAAAGTATAGGACCATCAATAGATAAAGAAACGGCCCCAGAGGGACCAACAAATTCACCTGCACCTGCAGTTGAGGAGAGAGAGAGATTCGTCCTAAATTGTTGCCAACAAAAATACAAAAATCACCGACAAAAATACACAGATCACTAATATGGATCTCAGACCAAGTAAGTAAGTAAGTAAGTAAGTAATCTTTTAATAGCACGAGACAGAACACTCATACTTTACAAGAGCTGCAAGC
>JAQFXW010000685.1:0-17388 GCA_034693945.1 Dendrobaena attemsi
AAGAAGTTTAAGAACGGTAATGAGTCTACTTAAATCGCTGGTACAAATGCTAAAATATAATACAGTATAAGAAATACAGTGCAATACAGCAAGAAACCATTTAAACAAGTGAAATGTAGGAACATTGTGGGCTTACCTAGCAAGGTTAATCACATCGATCCATTTTGATCGCAAATCTCCTGATTTACTACCAAACACGTAATATAATCCAGGATCATCTTTCTTCCGAAGAACAAACCCATAAGAAAATGCCTGTTGGAAAGACATAACAACAAGTCTAATGCCCTAAGCAACACTTCAGTGTGACATTGCACGTATGTATGCACATGTCATGACAACAAATTCATTTTCTGTTCCACCCAACCACATAATGCAAAATTCTCCAACATCCAAAACTGAAATTAAGCAAAACGCAAACTGTTTATTCATTCTGATCAATTATATTTTCCCATAACAATTAGTCCTACTTTCTAAAATTGTTGTTCTATCATTTTCTGTTAATTTTACATCTGAAATTGTAAAAGCCTGTCAAACCGACTATTAAATTGCAGTACTACACAAAACCAATGTCTAACAAATACAATTGAAGAACATTTATCAATATCACTAGTCACTACCTCACATCGCAGATTCACATACTGCAACCAAAAGGCCACTTGTATGTAATGACGCTCTATCCACACAAGCCCATCCAGAATAAGAACTACGAAGTTACGATCTGAATAAACGTGGTCTTTCACACAGTTACTCGTACAACTCCAGAAATTAATATAAAGCAATATGCAAGGCAATGGAATTATCTGCAAACCCTGTCTTTGGTCTCCTTTACAGGAAGTGTATCATCAAGTACATATTGCGACATTATGAGGAACTCTTTGTAGTGATTGACATCATTCTACAAATAATAAGCATGATAAAGTTTATAAAATGTCGAGGCAAAATACCAGAGAAATCTAAAATTTCCAAAGCTCACCTACAGCAACAATAATGAATAAAATAATCATGCGACTACAGTCTCATAAAGATAATATTTTGGTCAGTATAAAAATAGCCGAGTACTTCTTACGGAAACCTTAAGTACCTAAACGAACATCAGAACACTATCTGTAGAAAACATATTTAAAACCTTACCCTTGACTTGCAAAGCAGCAGCAATTTATCAAAAAGAAACACGCTTCTAAAACAAAACAAAAAATTATAAATTAAACTCCAATGAGAACTAAATTAAATAATATAATTGTATAGCAATTGAACTAGCAAAATAACGAATGACAATGAATATCTATTAGTACTAGATATCTATTAGTACTAGTACTGATGAAACAGCATCAACGGAATAACATCCTCAGTGCCTTTGCAAAAATATAGGTGTCGGTACGCAAGCACCATACGGAATTTTTAAATAATTATTTTGTCGAATCTTTCTCAGATTTTGCGAATCTATCAACACCAAGTCCAAAAAAACCTATGACCTTATATAGCCATTACTCACATTTTGCAAACCTAGCATATGAATTTTAACGCACTTTACGCAGTTTTAATTCTCCTATCGTTGCTAAAAACACTGAATATAAATATATTTAATTTTAGTAGCTTTTGCATTATTCTATACCTCCTGGGCTGCAGTGCCTGGTCAACTTGGGTATATTTATTACGATTTGTATTGCAACATTAATTTGCAGCATTAATTTAGAGGACCTGATAAATTGTCTAATAATGGACTTTACTATCAGGAATCGAATCCAATATTGGCAAGTAATGAATGTCCTTTATTATCCGTATCCAGAATCGGTTGTGTAAGTACAATTGGTTATGCCCTAATGGCTCTCTTAGCCTTTATACTGACAATTAATAATTATTGATATAGCTAAAAGCACCAACAAAGTAGCTTATAACATATTATGCTATATAAATTATAGTAGCTACTAACTACCCTGCACGCAATGACTTCTAGAGTATTAGAGACAGCCATCAACATGTTGCCAAGACAATTGCTAAGACAAATGTTAGATTTAAATTCCAGACGATGATACCGTGAGCATGTTTCGTTTCCTGACTTCACTTTCAATTGCCCGTCCTTCTGAAGGCGTCCATAGTCTCTTAGGTGCGTGTCTCTTGGCTGATCAAACAGTTTTCAGAAGATGTCAATTATTTTCAAACATATAATAACCATTGCTTAATTTAAGGAATTAATCGTCTAATATTTATTATATGCTCAAATCCAGAGGTTCTCAACCTTTTTGACACATGACACCCGAAACTTGCAAAAACAATTGGCAACACACCATGAACTTGTTATAAATAAATATTGTAAAAATAAGCAATTCAAATAATAATAATAAGACGACTTCTATAGCGCCATAACTCAGCTGAGATTCAGAGATCACAGATTCTCTCCAATATATAGTGGTCTGTGATGGCTAACAGAAGTAAAGCTGTGTATTGTGTCTGCATAGTAGTGGTGGAGGAGGCCATAGGCTCTCTCCACTTTAGCTGAATGTAGAATAAAGAGAGAGAGGGGCCAGAGGGCCATCCACTGCTCCTGGTGGAACACTGCAAGTGTCTGTTGTAAGTGGTGCAGTGGCGTAGCTAGGGAGGGCGAGGGGACAGATGTCCCCGGGTGCAGGGTTGGGGGGGGGCGCAAAATCAGGAAAATGTAAGCGATTTTTTCCCAGATATGGCATAAATTAGCAAATTTTTCGCAAATTTTGCCGAAATTCCGAAAATAGAAGTGATGACTAAAAAAAAGGTCATCACTTTATTTTGAGCGGAAAAGGGCGCACAATTTAAAAAATAAAGGCGATGACAAAAAAAAGGTTATCAGGTTTTTTTTAGGATAGGGGCGCAAATTTCGGGATTATCCCCAGGCGCAAAAGACCCTAGCTACGCCACTGAAGTGGTGTCCCTGCTAAATGCTAAATTAAGATGTCATGGTCAACGTTCTCAATGCAGCCGACATATCAAGTATTTATACAAGTTCCAGTTAGCTTAAAAATTTGGCATTGACTACATCTGAGAAACCTTTTAGAGGCCTGTATTAAGCCCTGTAGGCAGACTGAATTAAACTGAGGAAGAAGGCGGGATTCAGACAGGTACTTGGTTAGCTGAAAGTTGCCCACCTTCCAACTTTTCATACCTATGACATGAATATCAGAATCAAAATAAGAAATTAGGTCAACCAGTATGTATTTTTAAACAACAGTATCAATACCTATGTTAGTTATACAGACTTTGAAAGCTTCAAGAAAATAAAACTATTTAGAATACAAACAAAACCTTACCATCTGTAAACCAACAATGCTGAAATCAAACAAAAGCAAATTATTTCAGATAAACATATTAATGTATGCTATCTAGACAACACGCTATCTAGACAGTTTCGAGATAGATGGAGAGGAAATAGAGACGGTAACAAGATTGTTATGTTCTTTGGATCAGTAGTAGTAAGAGAGGAAAAGTGCGATATGGAAATAGATCGAAAAGTGGCGATACGAAAAGCTGCAATGAATGGTTTGGAAAAATATGGAAGGACAAACACGTGAGCATAGACACTAAGGGACACAACACCGGAAAGAAAAAAATGGAGAAGCTTAATCATGACGGTCGCTAGAGTTCAAAGAACTTACAGTACAAGGTGACAAGGTGATCTATACAACAAATTTAATTAACAATATAAATATTTTTAAAAGTGCTTAAAATTCGAAAAAAACAAGCAGAACCAAACAAAGCAGCAATAAAAAAAAAGTCAGTTTCAGTTATCCAGTCAGACATTGAATCCAAACACACATGCTGAATTAAATTCCATGGCCTCAGTTAAAGAATTGATGCATTGGTCACAAAAGTTTAAATTTAAATAGCGAGATGTCAAATATAATCAGGCAAATACAAGTATATCTTTCGGTTCTGCATAGGTAACAAATGCTCAAGGCTGTTCTGCATAGGAAACAATGCTCCAGGCTGTTCTGCATAGGAAACAATGCTCCAGGCATTCAATGCACTGCCCCAGGATGCCACTTTTAGAAACTAAAATCATAATTTAGAAATAAATGAGATCAGTTAATCAAACATACTTTCTTTCAATGTCATTACTCAATTGCAGTATCTCATTGTCTCTCTTCACTTCATTGACATACAAAGACAAGTCCTAAAGAATAAAACAAAAGATCTCAAATGATACAATCCTTTACCCAATACCAACATCAAAGACATCCAGAAAACAATCACAGCCTATTATTGGACAGTTTGTCGCTTTGGTTAAGTTTTAACTTACTTGCAACATAGGCATTGGGTGTTAAATATCACAATTAGATTTATATTTGCACTAAAGCATATAGTACAGCGTCTGTATGTGCAATCTCTAAAAAACAGAATCTCTAAAAAACAGTAGTGTTAGAAAAAAACTCGGGACAGGATGCAGCAAAATGTATCATACTTTGAGTTTGAATACATCAAGAATTAACGTAACTTTGAGGACAAGTCATCACAATATTTATGAGACAGAAAGCAACAAATATGGTAAATTTAAGCGATTATAGATAAAGAGGACACACGATAAAGATAAACTGTACAGTTAAAAAGCATAGTGGAAGTTGCACATAAACGCTACTGGCTTACAACAAACTATCAGTTTAGCTTGAAGCATTACAAGTCAACCACAGACAAAGAGTATGGCAACAAAACAATGACAGCAAATAAGGTCATATAAAAAAAAAGTCAACGAATGAAAATGAATTCCAATTCATAAACTGTGTTAAAATATCTCAATATCTTATATAATTGGACTGTTTTGTAATTCAATCACATTGATACTATACACTCACACAGACTTAGTGAAAGCTATTGAAGTTATAGCTTAAGTAAACTGTGTGATGCCGTGATTTTTATCAAGTTGTAAAAGCAGAACAATGTCCACAAATCTAAAAACTCACGCACTATTCTAACTGTAAATACCTTCATCTCATCAAGAGCTTTATTAAGCATTCTCTTCTCCGGATCATCAGTTTCAGCATTCTTTATCATTTCCTACAGCAATTGTAAAAAAGTCAGCTTTCTAATTGGATCTCCATGCCTCCAAAATTTCATCTTCATGACTCTCACAGCAAGAATTAATGCACACTTTTAGATTATTCAATTGGATACTTCTGACATTTCCTAGAAGTTAGCTAGCCCAGTTAGCTACATCGGGAGCGTGTCGGCCGCGTGTTTGCATGGTACCGAGGCCGACATTCAGAGATTTAACATCTCGGGCTAGCACATAGGAAGGTGTGGAGCAATGGGATAGTCGATGCCTTGCGTCCGAAGGGTCGCAGGTTCGATTCAGACCCTAGCCGCCACGTGGGGACCTTGAGCAAGTCCTTCACCAACAGTTGCTCGTGGCGCTTAGGCGTGAGAACTCAGACACTCCTTGGGCTGTAGTCAGGACCACCTCTGAGTAGTAGTGGACTTGAAGGGACGGTATAGATAGCGTAAATAAATAGATAAATAAAATAAATACACCAGGCAACAGAATATGGAGATATTATTTACAAATCAATCACAACATAAAAGTTACTTAGGAGACAAGTCAACTTCACTTTTATGCTGGTCGTGGTAGGGAGTAGATGTTAATGAGTGACAAATATAAATCATGTTATGACCTCTACAAGTTCTTTAAATAAACAACTGATAAGCCAAAATGAAGACACTTAATTGAATGTGCCCTTATATACATGGTGAGCCAACAAAAATGACCCCCTATGTTTCTTGCCAATATTTTCGTCAAAAGTGGAAATCTTCAAATAAAATTTTACTGACTGAAAGGCAATTCATATTTATATATAATTACCAAATTTCACCAAAATATTTAAAATAGAACAAAAGTTATTCAACTTTTAGTGACGACACCCACTGCTCTTTGATGGTTCAAAAGCGTTTCAGTTTTTTGCTAATAAAAAGACCCCCTACGTATTTTGCCAATATTTACGTCAAAAGTGGGCATTTTAAAATAAAATTTTACAGGCTGAAAGGCAATTCATACCCACATATAACTGCAAAATATCACTAAAATATTTTAAGCACAACAAAAGGGATTAAACGTTTATAAGTGACGTGTCACCCACTGATTTTTGATGGTTCAAATAACGTTCAACGGTTTTATTGCTAATATTTATGCCACAATAAAAACATTTTATTGAAATTCCACAGGCTTAAAGGTAATTCATATTTACATACAATGATCAACTTGTATCAAGATATTTCAAACGCAACAAAAGTTACATCAATTTTAGCGAGTCCATCTACTATTTTTAGATGATTTAACACTTTAACTACCACAGGGATATAAATTCCCATACTTGCCGGTACCTTGCGGTTGTTAGAGGGTTAAACAAGTGTGATGCAACAAACGTAATGAAAGAAAGTGCTGCAACTTTTGTTTCATTTGAAATATCTCAATACAATTTGGTAGTAATATGCAACTATGAATTGCCTTTATGCCTTGGAAATTTCATTAAATAATATTTACTTTTTGCGGAAATATTAGCCAATAAACAGTTAAACATTTTTGAACCATTACAAAACAGTGGGTGACATCACTAACAGTTGAATAACTTTTGTTATGTTTGAAATATATTGGTCAAAATTTGGTATTGACATTGAAATATGAATTGCCGTAAAAGTTTGTTTACATATTCCTACTTTTGAAAAAATAGTAGGAAAAATGTACGTGGGTCATTTGTTTGGCTCACCCTGTATGTTCAGTTACTGTTTTAAAGGAAACAGAATGCTACAGATAACCTCATTGCTCGATATTCAAAGAAATGCATACGGTGCCCTTTAAGATATTTACTCAGTGGTGGCGCTATGATGAAGTCAAATGTCAATATGTACAATAAAAACACCAGTTAACAAAATAGTGCACTATAAGTTTAAAAAGTCACCAGGGGCGGGTCCTTGCAAGCACACAGTCAATCAACCAGAGAGTCCCATCGACAGCTGACAGTGATTTAGAAGTTAAGTTTCATATGGGTTTAACTAATAAATCCTTAATAACATTCATGAAATAAAATTCCTTGTGTACAACTGCACAAGCTAAAAGATACACTGCACATGTCTAGAACCTATACACTAGACATAATATCTAAAGAAACTGATGCAGACTACCAGCCATTGCAATTCAATTTGAAATCTTTTATTGGTGTTAAGTGTATTTATATGCATCAATACACATAAGATACAAAGTGTGAAAATAGGAGCACCAATAATCCACTTTATTGCTTTTATTTATATATTCACACATTTCTATACCGTCCCTTCAAAGTCTACTACTACTCAAAGACAATCCCGACTACAGCCCGGAGGTGTGTCGGACTTAACATGCCGAAGCGCAATGAGCAATAGTGAGTGAAGGTCTAAGACTTGCTCCATGTTCCTATGCAGTGGCTTGGGTCTAAATCGAACCCACGACCCTTCGGAAGCAAGGCAGCGGCTATCCCACAGCGGCACCAAGACCCACTTGTAGGGAATCCAGCATCGATAGATAGTTAGTTACCATAATCTCAGACCCGGCCTCACTATTTTAAATTACCAGTTAAATATAACACACTCAGTTAATAGGATGTTATATAAAAATAATTCACTTTTAACCTCCATGAAATGACTATTTCTTCCTCTGCTATCTGCATTAACCAGCATAGGCCTGCTAGAAACATTTTATCTTCCTATGTAAACTCGCTGCAGATTGTCAGTTTGTGTTATTAAATGAAAATACAATACAATACAGCCACTAACCTCAATGTTATGACATAACTCATCAGCAGATGCATCACATCAATGTAGTAGACTAAATTACAATTAAATGAACTAACAATAGCAAAAACAGCGCTAATTGCATTCAGTTTCAAGTAAATACCATCTAAAGCGTAGTGTAATTTAATCTAAGACATAGACATAGACAATTGTTAGGTCAGTTGGCAAAACCAGTACCTGTAGCAGGAGAGCATATTTAAGAATTCTCTGCATGGGAACTGTTAACAAATCAGGCAGTCGAAATTTTCCACAGGTCGCATTCTGCTCAGAGTTCTGCAGCAAAAGTCATATGCAGGTGTAATAATATATAAAATAAACTGTCAGACAGTTTTCTAAAGACATACTAAAAGGAAACAAACTGCATTAAATTAAACATTTATAAAAATAAATTTACTCGCCTGAATGCTTCAGTACCAAAAAGACATCAAACAGATCGTATCGTTCAATCGTATTGTAACTCGAAACTTCTATAGTGCCCACAAAAGCGAAGTCGCGGGAATCAGCTTATCTACATGCGCTTAGTCAAATCAGAATCATAAGACAGGGGTCAAGATCCAAGGAAGTCAGGCAGGAAGACAGTCAGACGGCTAAAGCGGGTGATGTTTACAGTTTAAACACGAAGAAGGTGAGAAGAGGATGCATCTGGATGAACAGATGAGCAAGTTTGGACTGAGTTTGGAATTGGACTGGCTTGAAATAAGCTTGCAGATTAGATTACACATACCAAGACAATCATTCTAAAGTTGTCATCACAAAGATGCTTTCAGCATTATCATAAATGTAATTGTAATCTCAAGATTTCTATAGCTCCCAGAATGCCGTCATGAAAACCAACTTACTTACAGCACTTTAGTCAGCCATTATCTGCCTATCATGACTCCATCATAACACTTGTCTTAACGCATTCATCCAACCTTTCACCTTCTCTGTATTCAAAGTTTAAACTCCGACACACCTCCAAACTGTAGTACTGACATACTACTTACTCACCAAGTTCCACAGTCAAGTGATACACAACAGGTTCCTTTAATTGCAACTGACACTCAAGCTTCAATCCTAACCTCAACTGCTGTCTTTATCAGTGCTGACTTCCTGCACAGATTCGAAATCAGTTCCTGAGCAGATGATAGATTTGAGCAGAACTCCCCGTAAATAAGAAACTTTTCCTTCCACGTAATAAAACAGTCGGATGTGGCCTTCTGCAACATGCTACTCCTCGTATTGTCATTTGCTTGAATTAGATCAGAATAGAAGCCTTCGTGAATCTCAATAAATTCCTGTGGTACAACATAAATTTACTGTACAAGCCAATCAAAAATAATTCATCAATATTGGCTATAATCTGAAACTGCTCTTTAACAAGAATCTAGTCAGTTTGACCAGTCGCTTAATGTGCAAACAATCGCTGAATGACTGAAAACAATAAACCATAAAATAAACTAATCCAAAGGCTAGAGACTAATAGCATATTACCTGACTGTAAAGCCTGTGAGATTTCTTATTTATTCACACATTTCTATACTGCCCCTTCAAGTACCCTACTACTCAGAGGCGGTCTCGACTACAGTTTGGAGGTGTGTTGGAGTTTACACGCCAAAGTGCCACGAGCAATTATGAGTGAAGGACTTGCTCCAGGTCCTTATGCAGTGGGTGGGATTCGAACCTGCAAGCCTTCGGTAACAAAGCGGCGACCTTCACCACTACACTACCGCATAAGGCATATCGCCTCTGAGTAGTTTCTTGCAGAGGCGCTATGAAAATGTCCAGAATGAATGAATAAGGACCTTTAGCAAGTACTTCACTCACAATTGCTGAAGCGCTTCGGCGTGTAAAACTCCGACACACCCTCGGGCTGTAGTCGGGACCGCCTCTGAATAGTAGTGGACTGTAAGAGGCAGTATAGAAATACACACATACATACATACATACTACCGCGCCCCACAAATAGATGGCTATTTTTGATAATTGTATAATAAACTAATATATCACAACTACTCACCTTGAATTACAAGTGACATACATGAATGTTTCATTCAATTATGAAATCGTTTGCTCTGTTTCCCAGCATTTTAAACAGATAAGATTAGATACCTCAATTTTGAGAAAAATCTTCACAAAATCTGTCGACTCAAGCACATGACATAGTGGTTCCATAAAATGCTACAGAAAAACACACCATTAATAATTTTATTTCTTTTATTAAAACAGGCATCTCAAAGAGATTCAAAAATAAATACTAAACAAGGAATTCCATTTCTTGTTGAATATTGATAACAACATCAAAGAAAGCTATTCTGACAGAAGAAAAATGTATTACTTAAAGTGCAATTACCATAACCATAACCACACTTTTATTGTTCCAAATCAGAAAACAAAGATATTAAGAACAGAAAAACAGTTACCTGCCTAAAGGAACAAAGGGACAAACCTAAAAGGGTCTAAGCCCCGCTAACAAGGGTCACCCTAAGAAATAACACTGAAAAGAATTCGCAGACAAGCAAGCATGGAAAACGAAAAAATTAAAGCCACGTATATAGTGATATACCATTTGCATTTGCAATAACACAGCAATAATTCCAGCATTGTGTCGATGATCCAGTTGATTTGAAATCTTAATTTACCTTCGACAGCTGATCAAATCCAAGTGGTGCAACTGATGTACCTGTTTAATCATATGAAGAGCTTCAAGATATTTCTTTTCAGTACAAATTAGCTCATTAACACACATGTTCTTCTTTGAAATTTGAACTGTTTTCTACAGACACAAACAAACAAAATACTGCCATTCAATCACAAAACAACACAACTGCACAAATTTTCTCAAATTCAAGAATTTAATGTTTCATGACTTAACCACAAATCAGACAACAAACACAAACATTTGCTGGTTAGAAATATGGTGTTTTTGATAATGAGTGGAAAACCACTAAGACAGAAGAAGTTGTGTTTATTAAGATACAAAATATTGCATAGAAATAGACCCAAGACGAGGTAACGAAAGGAACTAAACATTTGTAGATTAGCCAACATTTAACTTCCTAGAAAGGGGCGTAATATTCCGTTCCTCAGAATACCATACTAATAGCGGCTGTAGGCTTAACAAGGCAAACAATGCTACATGGGGGTCAGTACGTATGAATTTAGGTTTATACTATTTGAAGAAACTCATGTGATGTGCATCTATTGACAATGAGCAGGGTTTATGTACTTTAGGATATTATACATTGTACAAAAATGCACAAACTCATATTCACATGATGATTTGATCTAATGGCATTGTAAGTTTCTTGGATTGATATAAAACTGACAAATAAATGACTTCAATTGACAGGGAGTTACAGAATAAACAAAACTAATACCGGTAGTCTTGTGGCTAATATACAAGACTGCCAACTACAAAGTTAGGCACTATGATATGGCAGAAATTAGCTTTGACATTTCTATTCCACATGCACTTCTAGACAAGTCACCTATAATGGATCCACTGTTCATGTATATCCGTGGGAAGACAGAAAGGCATAGAACAAACAAACAACCCTCACATGCCAAGACTAAGGAAAGTGAGGGTGCAAACACTTTGTAGCAATGATTGCTGTACTAACCATACTAACTGGGATGCCCTAGAGTTAACACAAACTGGACACACATCCTCCCGGGGTAGCTTACAGAAAGAAAAGTTCATACACTTTTAAAAATATGCCAATTTATGTCTTGTATCTCATTAACAGGCTATAGCTTAACCTATCCAAGAACCCAATTGCCAATCATAACTAACAAGAACGGTGCAAACTCCTTAATAATGTCTTGTACCTCTGGTAAAGAAATGGCTTTTGGTACATCAGCCTGCATTAGGATCTCATAGATTTCATCATCTTCACAATCAATAGTTCCGTAGATTGGCATGTCATCATCAAAATCAAGTTCACTGTTCAACGAAAAACAGGCCAACATTCCTTGTTCATCGTCATAAAAGCAGGCAACATTGCACAGAACTAGCAAATAATTAAAACTGCTGACACAAAAAGTAAGTATTAATGCTCAAAGCAGAATTAATTATAACATTCTGTTAAATGTTATAATTAAGTTCTGCTCTGAACATTAATTATGCCTCGGGAAATCTTTATTCCATTACTGTCCGACATGTCACATAGACCATATAAAAAGTGTGTCTGCACTCTGCAGGCTAACCAAATGGTATACACATCCTCTCATTCCCTACCAGAGATTAAAAAAGGCCTGTTCAACTTTGCTAGGTCGAATAAATTCCCAACATTATACTGGTATCTATCAATACCTTTACAGCAGTGCTGTCCAACCCACGGCCCGCGGGCCACATGAGGCCCACAAGATGATTTTGTGTGGCCCACCTGAGCATGCAGAGCTTTTGTAATCTGTGTAGAAATGATGTAAAAAGCAATTTTTGGTCTATTTAGAGATGATTTGTTTGCTTTTTAAGTGAATGTATGCGTAAAAAGGTCATCAAGTAATTTAGGGGGGCCTATAGAAGCTGAAGATACTAGCAATGCCTAAGAAAATAAAGGTCATAAGTTTTTTAGGGGCACTTACACAAGTTTTTCTTTGTAAATGACTAAAGAAAAGGTCATCAGTTTCTTTGGACAGATGGCGCAGCCTGCGGCTTGAAGAATAGTAATTTTGTGGCACACGGAGCCAAAAAAGGTTGGACAGCACTGCCTTACAGCAATTGTTCTCATGACACACTACCCAACGTCTAGCCAGAAGCAGCACAGAGCATAATTATTTCATATCTTGATTTACCTACGTGATACTGATTATTATTGTTATGAACTAATTGCTAAATATTACAATTGCTAAATATTACAACAGTTTGAGCTCTCTAACTTCCATTTATCTGATGATCTTTAGTTTGAATTAAATGTTTGTTACTTGTTTTAGATGTGATATGTCATGCTGTTTATTGCACATTTTAAAAATAAACGAATACTACTACTACTAACTGCCAGCAGCAATAGCAGCATACACACAGGGCCATTCCAAGCATTTTTGGGACCCTACACAGGTTCAATTTAGGCACCCCACCTCTGGAGTCAAATAATATATTTATGGATCTTCATTACTTTACACCTACTTCATACAAATACGTCTTGTTATATCGATATTATTATTTTGTAAATAAGATTTTGGAGGCCCAACACTTTCAGTAGAATCACCAGGGCCTACGTGATGGCATACTCTGCGTATGCTTAATTACGAACTTGCATACATGAAACATACAACACAGAACCAACTTTGGTAAACACAAACAGAGAAATAACCAACCACGCTGTATCACAACATACTTTGCATTGGTCTCTCAGACATTCTAGTACACCCTCGTTTGTCAAAGTGTTAAAAAATGCTATTTGTTTTGGCCCTTACTGCAGTGCATCAAGAGCCTTCTCACCACAGTCACGTAAGTGACAATCACATGTGACATGGATGCCTTGTGGTAGTGCACTCAACTTCAACATCTGAGTAAAATGATACAAAGATGCATGTCTGTGATGTCGCTACGTTCAAGACCACAGCCTGACATCGTGTATGTATGCAGGAAACGTTTAATATAGAGCATTAAAGAAATATTGAATTACCAATCACACAATTATCTTATCCAAACAGAAGCATTTGAATACAAATTGAAAGTGTTTGCTGAACAGCATGTATGCAACAGCACGTATGTTGTAGAAAACTTCGTGCAGTGGAGGATCAAGGTATGAGGGACTCAAATTGAAGAGAGCAGCTTTATGGAGCTTTGAGGGTCATCACTAGAGCATGGGAGAGATAACAAACAGTGGCTGGAGGCTTTGACAGATAAAGTTACAGAAAGTAATAACAATTTGCAAGGTCTATAAAGTGTAACGACTAGGATGGTACACAGATAGTTCAACATGTTAACTGAAACTATCTTGTCTCTTAATAAAGGAAACACACGTGAACATTAATTGTCTGCAGCATCAATAGAAATAGAGACAGAATACAGTTGAACCTTACTCAGTATGATGCTGTATTCTATTTTCATTCACAAATCTTCGGCTGCTGAGGTAGAATGGACTAACAGTCAGTGAAAACAAAAATAGTATATCAAATAAGAATATAAATCCATAACTTAACATAGATGCACAAGAGCAATTATAAATTCAAGACATATAAATTGTATGACTATTGACTAGTGCAACATCAAAATATGGATGTGCATAACACCAGTGAATAAAATAATAGTCCGATGGACTATCAGGGATTCAAGCCTTCTTCAGGCAAAAGACATTTAAAGGTTTCCTTTCAAATTGCAGACCTAGATAACTCCGATACAAACTGCATACGACAAGCGGCCCGCCAGTCAGCCCTGAAATCTCATATACTAACAGGTCGCCAGCCACTTGGTCCCTCTTCATTGGTCCAACTTATTGATCTCTCTCATTGGTCATTTTCATTGGAATGCATTTACTCCCTCTGGTCACTTCTTTTATGTCAGACATCCTCTTTTCTGCCTTGATTATATGCCTTCTTTTATGTCAGACATCCTCTTTTCTGCCTTGATTATATGCCTACTCAAACTAACCCCTTCCCCCACTGCCTTGCACACTGACAATGCTTTTGAACATTAACCCTACAATAGGCACAATACATGACTCTAAGTATGTATGTATGTATGTATGTATGCATGTACCAAAATATGCGACAATTCCTTTAGCCCCGTCACTCAGTAGCAAGGCACTTCCAGGGTGCTTTACATCACTATCACAGACGTCATTATAGAACACAACTTTTCTCAAATCCACATGCTCTGCAAATGCAACCTGTACTGCCACATGCAGCACATGCTAAATTTAGATGTGATTGCATTACATGATCTGTACACACAGGACACAACACAGAAATTTACATAAGGAAGAGATGAAAATGACACACATGTTCACCATCATCACCGATTACCACCATAGTACCATGAAGTCTCCTCGGCCTGAACATGCACAACCCGGTAATAATAATTATTGTAAACTTCATTCGACATGGCTCGAGAGGATAAATTTAGCCCTCTCACATGGCTGAGAGTTACAGAAGATTTACATTTACATTACATTTGCAACACTTTTAACATAATATTATATAAACTCTATGTCCAAGAGGAGGCCTTGCTAAGGAAATCCAGCCATAATTTCCTATGCCATCTTCTTCCATTAGGTTTGGTTTGAAATTTCATAGCTCCTTTTCTAACTATTCACTCTTCTTTCATTAGAAGTTTTGTTTGAAATGACATAGCTTCTTTTCTAACTATTCTCAAACGGGTTTCAGTCACTCGTGTTCCAGCCATTTAATACTCCTGTGACCCTTAACTTAACATTCCTGCAGTCAATGTATAGTATTCTAAAAATTAATGAGAGGGACCACATACTAAAACTATCCATTGTGTTCTTCTGAGCAGCGATTATCATCCAAATAGTCAACTCAATTTCCTTTAACCATAGCACAAACTAACGCCTATTGCTTTATTTAGCAAGAACAGCAATTATTTCCTTTAAAAGACCTCTGCGTTAAGTCAAGTAAAGTGTCTTGCAATACAAACGCTGAACAACAGCCACAAAAGGAAAGGCAAAGTAGTCAAAGTGAGGGAATAGAAGTTCATTGCTTGAGAGCAGGAAATCTAAGATGTGCGCGGATAATATTAGGTCATGAGAATTGAGGTAACAATTTGTTAGATACGATATGAACATCGTAATCACAAACAAGATTTCTCTGGCAATCGTGAACTTGATTTGATACAGCGTCAGTGAAGGAGATGATCTCTGTGCCACAGCTTTGTGTATTACTTTCTTTGTATGTTGCTGTTTGCTCTTGTGTTGAGATTTACATAAATTTACACTATAATGAACATCCTGATCGAAGCTACTAGTAAACTGCACCGAATTCAAAGGCAAATTTGAAGCAATGTTTCATATTAAACACTGCTTCCCTTTTCATCTTCATGTCAGTGTTTCCACTAGAGAGATGTGTCTATTAACATTTCTGAGTAATCAGCCGATTCAATTTAATAATGTCACCTCAACATGTGCCAGAATATCCGTAAATCAACAATGAAGCCAATAATAAACTGTTGTGTTTACTCTGTCATACATAATTAAAAATTATACTGCAATTATAACCTCATTTAGCTAGCAGGAAGTCATAATTAGCTTCATTTTAGCTTTAGTTTCTGGTTGCAACTATGTGTGCGAAGGTTTCTAATGAGTACATGATTTTATATAAGCGCAATACAGGTGACAGTTATGTGAGTAATGTTTCAAGAGAGGGTTGGACAGGAAATCCTGTCTGGCTTAATAGGGATCAAGTAACAGGAATTCATCAGTCTACAGAAAAATAAATCAAGGGATCATGTTTCGGAATTTACCATCTAGACTACCCAGAGTTTAAATTCAACAAAATATCAACAAATAAGCAACATAAATGCTAGTACACATTAGTTCAAGAGCAAAGGGACTCTGAAAGGCAATGCTTCCAATAACTCAATAGAGCTCATCAATCTCATTATCAACACACACACACACTTACACACACACATACACAAATACCTAGATATGGGTAGTGGGCACAGGCAGTTATAACTGCACATTAGCAATGATAGGCCTACCATAACCCTAAATACCAACACATCGAAGACACGTAGCACTACCGGTAGATTATTCGATGGAAATTAGAATGAAGCTCACCAACAAGTTTCAGTGATGCATGTAAAGAAGTTCATTATTAATAACAAATGCTTTGCTAGACCAATATTATTTTGTTAAAAATAAAAACAACGAAATAGATGACAAACGTGAAAGCATCATGCCAGCATAGCCCTCTTGTCTTTCAAAATACAAAGGTAGTCTAGAACAATTTAAGAATTTAAAGAACAATAGCAATTTAAATAACTTACTCTGGAACAGTTTTCTTGGCTTTATCTGTCTGAGACAATTTAGAAAGCGTATGAATGATCTAAAATATAAATCACATAAATCCAACATGTAACTATGGCTAAACAATGAAACTCAAATAATAGTTGAGAAGGAAAGACCTATTGGTTATTGCACATTGCACACTGACATTCTAACAGTAGACAAATAGACATAATGCACCCATTAATTTAAAATGGTATAGCACATATTCAAATGGGCAGTGGTGGTGAGTGGTGACAGCTCTCACCTAACCAATTCATTAAGAAGATGAGCATGGTCGAGGCCATGTGGAAATCGCTACATCAAAATGCGTACATTTACAACCGATATCTAAATATTCTAAACAATAATACCGGATCTTTCGATGTCGCGAAGTTTGTCTGACCCCGGCTAACGCTCTGTAATTTAAATTTAAAAATTTCTCTCCTGCTATGGGGCTCGATCCCACGACCTATAGCGTCGCTCGCCCACCTCGCTAACGGATCGGCCAACAGTTCCAATGGTAATCCGGAAACATTTCAAGCATTTAAGCTCTATCACAATGTATAGTGAATGACAACGTTTTAATTCATTACCAGAAGTGACGCAGATCGTAAGCGGTCGCTATGAGCGCATTAAATATTACTGGTCGTAACCCGTCAAATTTGTAAAT
>JAQFXW010000686.1:0-17384 GCA_034693945.1 Dendrobaena attemsi
ACCGGAAGTAACACACACACACATATAAGCGTTCGACTAAGACCCAACACTATCTAGTTTATACCGTCAATTCAACAGAGGATATGACATGGATCATGCATACAACCCAATCTGGTTAGGGATGCACAGCAGGGTACCATTTCAGAAGTCCAGTAAATCATCAAATGATTCCATTAACAGCCTGTACAGATCAAAACAAAGAGCCTGTAAAGTTGACTGCTGGGTTCAAAAATATTCTGTAAAAATGATATTGTTCTGTTTGAATGAGATGCATGATTTGTAGTTTCATTGTCAGTTTTTTAGGCCTTCTTGGGTTGACTTAGTGCCTTTTTACAGATGCTCTTGAATGTTAGTTATTGAATTATGTAATATAACAACCTACAGGGTGGATAAAAAGTCTCACAAGAGAGAAATGCAATTCTTGTCAGTTGATAGTCGTTTTAATTTACAGGAAAAACTTTCCAACAATTGCTGATGACTTTGCTGAAAAATTGTCATTGCTTCTAAAATTGCAGCTGATTAAGTATTCTACATGTATTCCATATTTTGAAAAATTTCGGATGTGAACAGGTGCACACCATCCTGCTGGAATTTAAACCAGACCATAGAGCAGACTTTCAGTATTCAATGAGTCTGGGCAACAGAGCTTCAACGTGGAGTTTAGTGTTTTACTTTAGGATGATGCTCAGTGCCATAGCTGTTCCATCTACCTGGACTATCTTGAATAAACTCCTGTCAATATTATGACAAATGTCTTACATATCTTATATTTACATCACTAAAACCTCGCCTCTTGCTCTTTCATGTATTGATCTTTCAAGTAAAGTTAAGCACACTACTCTTTCACAAGTCTCATTTCCTTTTCTGACCCTTAGCTTCCTCATTGTTTCAACTCTCTAAGCAAAACCTGTCTTAGCCATTTTATTGTCTGCCTATCTGATTCCCTTGGATTTGGAATTAATGTCACCCCACCAATTGATTATGATTTGACTGAGCACCTGTAAGTAAGCTGATTCTTGTGATTTCACTTGTTGGGTGCTGTAGAAATATTGAGATTACTATTACTATTAGCATGTCAACAGAAGCCATAATGTGCTTTGCAAACTTGGCACTTGCTCACAGGGCAAAGTTGGCTCAAGATTGCGATGCAATCAATTGCAGAGAATTCATTGGCAAAGACAAATGGCCACCAAACTTGTATCTGCTTACTCAAATCACTCAAGGAGCATCTTTGAAACCATTTGGCATTTCAATTGTGCTGACAGTGGCGAATTATATTGAATGGGTATGATCTAAATAGTAACACCGTACTCAAGTAATGAGAAAGAGAGAATCTTATCTGCATCTATAAAGTTCTGAGGTTTGGAAAAGGGCAATCTCATCTGCTTTAAGCTAATTCTATAACTTGCATAGTCTGAATTTTTTAAATAATGCACTAAGCGTCACTGCATTAGTCAATGATTCTTCATCAGAGCTGACAGGTCGATCCAGTCATGCATGTCGAAGAGGCAGAGGCAGGACTCCAGTTTGGATTTCAGTTAGAACAAAGACTTACCAACCAAATTGTGTACTGCCTGCAGTGGCTTGGCTCACTCAGTGAAGAGACTTTGCAGCTTTTTCTCTGTTATGTTCACATTTCTATCTTCCAATTCGTTTTGTCAATAAGGTGTGACAAGTCTCTAAAAGAGTAGCAGCAAGCAGCAGAATCTTATGTACCAAAATACACGATATTCTTGTTTTCTAACTATGATGTTTCGTAAGTTCCGCTTTTGAAAAGAAGTTAACTATAATAGAGGTCTTGTATAAAAGCCAATATTCTCATAAAGTTTTATTTGCAGGTAATTCAGCTTTGTCTCAACTGAGTGTAAATTGAAATGTAAGCTAAAGTAGGCCAAAGTTGTTCATATTTTCCAAGTGGACTTGTTTGAAGATGTCATGTGGATCTGAGTAGGTTCAGTTTGGACCTGAGTAGGTTCAGTTGGGATCTGAGTAGGTTCAGTTTACACATTGTAATGAACTGAACTATGTTAGGAAATGAATGACTTTAGGTTATTCGATTTGTCTTGAGATGGCACTGAACAAACTCAAGTGTTGTCATTTCGTGGTATTTCCTTGTCAGATTATTGTTGTTCTGTTCGGCTTTTTCAGATCGCAATTTCATCATAGCAAACGCTCAGGTCGAAAGCAAGCCGATCATCTTCTGCAATGATGGATTCTGTGACCTATGCGGCTACACGCGGGCAGAGGTCATGCAGAAGCCGTGCACCTGTGACTTCCTTCACGGTCCACTGACGACCTCCTATGCCATTCGACATGTCAAGGACGCCCTTGATGGTTCTGAGGAACAACAAGTGGAAGCGCTGTACTACAAGAAGGACGGTCAGTGCTCTCGATCTCATCGTAGCGTCCGTCGTTTAGTGATGTTGATGATGATGATTGGTGACTGATCTAATGGTCTGCCACAGATCGTGCAGTGGCGGATTTACTTATAGGCCGAGGGGGGGAACCTCCCCAGGCTCGGCTGATCATATATTGGCACCCCTAGACGAGATCCACCAATCACTGTGACTTTGGGCTTTCAAACTCCAAAGCAGTTCTGGCATGGTTCTGTCTGTCTATCTTTGTGCTTGTCTATCGAATTGAGGACCTCTTGCTTAATGCTATCCACGGGCAATTATGTCTATTTGTGTGGTGATGCTTCCAATTTCGTGATTGTAAAAGCTAGCGCATGTCTGCAAATGTTTCATATTATTCTCCAAAAGAGATTGTTCCAAAACATTTCGTCACTTCACCAATTTTATTATAGGATAGTTTGTAGTATTCAACTACCATAGGCCTACAGCAGGACATTATTTTAAAGTATGCACAGAAATTTAGAGTTAATTACCAGTGTTGCTCTCGCTAAAATGAAGCGCCCCTCAGAGTTGACTCTTGCCCCTCCCAGGCAAGAAATTCTGGATCCGCCACTGAGATCGTGTTGCAGTTGTCGTCTGTTCGTCCTTTGGTCCGATGGGAAATCTGACACAGTGTGGCTCATAGAAAATTCATCTGTCGGGACTCATTTCCCCTACCTCCACTGTCCTCCAGCCTATGTAAATACAAAGCCTTCACTTTGAGTGTCCTTATCATCCATTCACCCCTCCGTTCTTCTCGTAATGCATTTTATGCCAGATTCTATTTCAAGATTATTCTCATTATTTCTTACATTACTATGGAATCTGTGCAAGCACTTTGTCCTTTCTGTGCAGCCTGTCCTGAATTATGCTTGTTTCTCTGCACTGTATGAATAGCTATGCTGCTTTTCTGCATAATTCAATTCACCTATATTTGCTGCCTTACTAGTTCTGCTAAATAATCATGCGTAAGCAATGCAAAGAATATTTGAGAGGTCCAACGAGCGTTCTCTGAGTTTAGACATAATCTCCCTCTGTCTGTCTGTGGCTCATTTTGTCAGTTCTGTTGAGGTTAGCAATGCAACAAACAGGACTTTAAGGTTATCCAGTGTCTAGTGATCAGCAGTCAATCCATGGGTCAAGAGTTCAAATACCTGTCATAAAGTCAATTCAAGGTTTCCCTTCTAGTTAACTCAAGTATTATATAAGTAGGGTACAATTACCATACATGTATGGTGGTGGGTGGGAAGAGCTGGCAATGAGAGATAGACATCAGATACCTTCCCTCGCACAAAAGAGTTATAAAAAGTAAGTCATGATGCCTCCATACCTGTGACTACCTGCGACATGTAGCTTCAGGGACTATACAGTATCGAAGATTCGCCTTCTAGTGTACAGTCATGTTCAGTTCTACCCAAAGACCTTTTTTGGCCAATTGATGTTAATTAAGATCCTGATAAATGTGTCTCTTTGTTAGCTAAATTTCACAATGTGGCATCAGTTTAAACCTTGTACATTGTGGATTTCAAAAAAATTTCTAAAATACTTGGATTTATATCATTAGGGCTATACCACTATTTCATAATCACTGTGAGCTGAGCGCACATAGATATAATAATGGTGGGCATTGGTGGTAATTCAAAGACATGTGATATCTATCTGCTTGATAAGGTATCTGATGTGGAGTTTCTGTGGTAATGTAGTAACGTAAGGTAACATAATATAAATGTTTAACTTTAGGCTCCTAAGCTGTATTTCTAGGGCATTGTTGTTGTTTTCTAATTATGTACTTCGACTTGCATAATGTAGTCCCCACAGGTCAGAGGGTTGAAGGACTTAATAGTTCTCAGGTGCATTAATTCTACAGTAATTCAGTAATTGGACAATTTTTCATTCTTGACTAATTCTTATTATCCGCAATGTGTTAGCAATTTTACATGGTACATCAGGAGTTGAATCCCCCACCAGGCATGGCAATAGGAGTCGATCACTGTGCAACTCCTTTGATTGCCGCCATGTTCAGCAGTCCTAAGTAAACTGTCACACTTTGACAATGCAATCAATCACAGATCGTCGTCTGTTGTCTTCTTCTTACTTGACCACTGGACAAAAAAGATTACTTTCTGGCAGGATGTGGAGAGGCTTCAGCTGACAGGATAGAACTACTCCTTCTATGTTCTTTGTGGTGCTAATAAATGCCGAGTCCAGTTCGAAATCTCACTGTCTGTTTGTAAATTATGTTGCAATAAAAGTAATTTCATGAATAATAATTTCTGATTGCTGTTCACCTCTCCATAAATAATTTCTTTGCAATATTGGATGATATCCAACTCTGGGTATCAACCGATTAGTGAGCTTCTACAACAATCTACTGATCAGCTGCTTAGTCAGAAATTGGTGGATATTTGTTGGTGGAGAATCAAACATCGACTGATTAAGTCCAGCCAACATGTCTTTGGTTAGTAGTTAAATGATGTGAGAGGAAGGCCATTGGCTACATTACAGATTTAGTTGTCCTCATATGCTTACCACCTGACTGATATGGTTCCTGCGGACATCTGACCTTCTATCTGATGTGAGAGGAAGGCCATTGGCTACGTTACAGATTTAGTTGTCCTCATATGCTTACCACCTGACTGATATGGTTCCTGCGGACATCTGACCTTCTATCTGACTAACACTCTGTGTGTCAAGAGACTGTTTAACTTATATTCTCTTTCTCTTCCGAGCCTATCTGCTGCATTCAAGGACATCCATCCTCATAAACCTATGAGGCATTCCCTCTGATTTGTCTGCAAAATTCCCCCTGAATTTTTTCTAAAACTTTAACATCGCATTTGCCAAAAAAGTTAATGACCTTTTTTAGTCCCAACTTCTGAAAATCTCTCAAAAATTAAGATAGCATCCGCCAAAAAAGTTGATGACTCAACTAATCGAAAAATTCTTTTCCCCCAAAATGGATTTTTATGAAGCAGACAGATTTTTATGAAGCAAACAGATTTCTGCGTCATTCCCCAAAAGATGGACACCCTGGCTGCATTCAACCTTTGATAAGGTCTTAAGACCGTGGCATAGGAAATGGTGCCATTGGTTTATATTGATGTAACATTAAACACAAAATCTCTCTAACTGGTGTTCACTAGGATTGTAAATTTTTGGTGACACTATCACTTGACCAGGATGCCAGAACATCTAGCTGTATATTTACCAGTGGCTGCTTTGATTCATAATTTTATATTGCCATTGGTTTTTACTCCTATACTAAGAGCGACACAATGAATTCTGTGTAGAAACTATTGTCTTGGTTATGGTTTTGTATACTTGGATATGGTGGTCTTGGTCTTAAGGCATTGGTCTTGATCTTAGTAAGCATTCTTCCATAGGTCTATGTCTGTCTTTTGTATGTCTGCCACAGTGCTTGAGTGGTTGATATTCCAACTGATTCGCTTATTCGCTGCCTTTCTTTGCACTGTATCGGTTCCTCTTTATGCAGCAGACTTTTTAGTCACCGTAATAATGAGGGCGTTGTCTGCACAGTCATTGCTATGCTGATGACTGACGGATCTATGACTTTTGCTTTTGTTCCGATGTCTCTACCTCCAGCATCTATGAGCCAACCCAGTGAGCTGCTAATGCCACTTATGCAGAGAGTGGAATTGAATTTATCTGGTACTCACCCTGACCCTAGGGTAGACTAATTAGATCACAGTCCCTCTTTCATGACTAGTGCAGATGCTTGTTGTCTTAATGTCAAGGACATGCGTCATGATCTCGGTCGTTTCCTTGACAGCATCTCTCAATCACATCTTGAGTTTCAGGAATTGTGACAGAATACTAGCTTAACAATACTCAGATAGTTGAGATTTTATCATTGGCTATTATAAGGGATATATACAACTTGTCAGCTGCTGCAAAGTTCAAAGTTGATACCATAGGCGTAGTTTGGTTTCCGCTCATGGGGGGGGAGGGGACTCCCAAAGAAGTTGATGACCTATTTTCCAAAAATTCATTAATCCTCAACTCCCAATAAAGTTGATGACCTTTTTCAGTCATTTTCCTTCTTTTCTACTTACAATTCTGTGTCAAATGGGAGACGGAGGCATAACCCTCGTAACCCTAAGCCATGCATTGACTAAAAGGTTTATAAAATTCTCCATTGGGGCATGGCCCCTACCTAGCCCCTCATAACCTCTGCCTATGGTTTATACTGCAATTTTGATGTTGTTGGCTACTTGAATATACATTTTTGATCACATCACGCCCACACTTCAGTGGCTTGGTATCAGCAGGTTCGCTGAGTTCAAACTTTGCCTTGTCGAGTTGAAGTGTTGGAGTAACACCTTATCATGAAGACTGCATCCAGCCACTATCTAAATACTCAAATTAACTGCAGAACCTGCCAATGGATTGCAGCTAGCAACTAAAAGTTCTGTACACTTGATTGGACATTCCGTTCATATTGAATCAGAGGTAGCAGTCGTCTCATATCTATTCAGAAGGCTAAAGTTTTCGGGTTTAGAACAATCAAAACTGCTAGTAACTTTGTAACTCTCTGTGATTTTGGCTGAAAATTGACATTCTCAAGTGTTCTAGAAGTACCGTAGCTGTCAACAGCATGACATATGAATTGTCCTAACTTCCAGTTGTCTGTTCCAATTGTTGCAAGTTTGGGATCTTATAGCTTGATGCCAATTATGTCTTGCTGGGTTTCACCTGCCTGACACTGACCTCACCTCTGCATTGGTCCTATGATTGTGACTCAAATTTATTACACTTTTCAAGCATTTAGGTTTGAAGCTAAGAGAGAAAGGTTCATAACAGAATCGTTATGAACTCAAGCAATGATGAACCATTGACGATATTGATTTGACTGAAGAAGTTCCATTTCGCCTGACCTCTCGTTTTGATGATTGTTTACCTGTTTAAGGAGTTTTGTGCCTATTCTGTGTCAACTCTTGCCTAACTTTTGGCTGGGGCAGAGGATTATCTAACATTTTGAATAGTACGTAATGCTACATCCCATGCCATGCAACTAGAGAGTAGGAAGAATTACTAGTGTCTGATTTCACTAATGGAAATGGTTGGCTTATTCTTCAGGAGAAAGTCTGATCCTGATGCCAGCATTGCCAGCAGCAAACAGATCAATTGAGGCACCTAGGAGCAATATGACGTTCCTACTTTTGTGTAGTTAAGATGTTTTGACTATGAGTCTGAGAAACACCAAACAGACACACTTGTCTATCAGAAATTTATGTGACATTAAGTCTTTCAATTTTGTTTGATCCTTGTAATGTGAAAAGCAGAAAGACAGCAATGACTGCAAACTGCTTTTAGGTGTCCAACAAAGCATGCAAGACCTTACATACATAGTGCACAGATAAAAGTGTACAATGATTACAATCCTGACAAATGCACGCAAGACGCAAATGTGCATTGTGCAGCTATAATATTTTCTATAATATTCTATTTCTATGTTTTGTTGCAAAAGTTTTAACAGTTAGTGGAAATGTTTAAGACATCCAAGACAAACACTCGAACAGTATCCTGTTAAATGGGATGAATTTTATGACAAGGATGTATGAGTTTAATCAAATTCTATTTAATTCATCTCTTTTATTATCTTGTGACTGATATAAAATAAGTCTTATCTGGTCCAGATGTTATCACTCAAATGACTAATTCTAAATGATGGACAGGTGACACCTAGACGTTGCTGAAGTCTTAGCTCTATTTAATTGCATCACGTAATTTTCTAGGATAGACTATTGCAGTGCTGTACAACCCTTTTGACACTGTGGGCCACCGAAAACTTATTTTTGAAGCTGCGGGCCGCACCATTAAAACGAAAACCTGCAACTACAAATTAGTACAGCCTACTTTTCTAAACGTTATAAAATTTATTAGGCTGTAGTGATAATTTATTAATGAATAACTGAATTTGTGTTCTCATTGTCAAATGATGAGCCAAATAACGAATCAATTGCTATGAAATTAGGCCAAAATTTGATGTTTGAAACATTTTCAAACAAATTACAAAAGTTCAGCAAGCCCTGGCAGCCGCATACAATCATCATTGACTTTGCCATATTTTTTCTTGAGCACCTTCCAAGTTAATCTGACTATAGACCCTGGAGGGCTCCATAAAAATTCTAATTAATTATTCGCTTGTATCCTACTATTGCCTTATCTGTGAAAACCAACTGTGTGAAACACAAAGTCCCTTGTCTATAGCAGTCTTCAGGGTGAAACACAATACTCTTTGTTCATAGCGGTATTCAGAGGAAACATATGACTGATTTTTGTCCATAAAGTGAAACATAATATCCTCTGCTTCCCATTCATTCATACTTTTACCAAGATTTGGCAAAATTCCAGTATTGAACAGTCTTCATTAGAATTTGGGCTTGAGAAGCTGAAGATTTGAGTTTGAGGGTTTTACATGGTTCTGCAATCTTCATGCTGCATTTTTACATTCTCTACTTGCAATGAAAACATGGTGATTATCCTTTTTCTTGTATTCTCATCAATGGAATAAGATTTTCAATGGATGTCTGGTGTTTGTTTCAGGTACAAAGTTCCTCTGCAGTGTGCTCGTTGCGCCTGTTCGAAATGAAAACAGTGAAATCATTCTTTTTATTCTCAATCTTGAAGATATTACAGATGCACCTCTGAAGAATGACTCCTACAGAAATTCTCTAAAGAACAGTACGTAAGCCTAATCACAGATTGTAATATAACACTCATTGTTACACGGTTACAAATAAAATGATTGATTGATTGATTGACATATTAAAATAAGTTTAACCCTTTGAACCCGAGACCTTGAAAGCTGTATGGAAAACAAACAGCTAAAGCGGTTGATCGGGTTCAAAGGATTAAACAATGTTAAATTTAGCAACAGCAAAGGAATTAATTTTCCATAATTATATGCATTAGAATTCTAAAGTCCGACTACCAATTCCACTTATTTTCAGTTCCTTCACCAATATTGTCACAACCAACCATCATCCTTAGACTTCTCCACACACAATATAATATAAATTCTCTATATTGAAATTCTGAATGATTGAATGAATGTCACAGTCTATCCACTCCAACTTGACGTCTCATCTCTTCAAACATTTCTACCATAATTCAGCGGTTCTCAACATTTAGAGACTCGAGGACCACTTACAAATGTCTTTTTGCCTTGGTCATGGACCACCACTGAAATTTTGTGAAAAAAACCCAAACACAACTTATAGCCTAATGTAGAAGATTCTGCCATTGTATATATCCTGATGGAGAGAGAGAGAGAGAGAGATCATAAGTACAAAAACAACTAAATTTCTAGGATAATAAAATTATGAAGGGAACACTGATTAACCAAATTTCCAGTTTTGTGTGTGCCTGATTTGACACAAATTTAGATTTTTTAAATGTATGGTTTTAATGGTAAATGGTGCATATTCAATTAGTTTTAATGGTAAATGGTGAATATACAATTAGTTTATCTTTGAGCCACACTTCCTTTGACACTGACAAATTGTGGCCATAATTCTTTCCGACTTTTTAAGAAAGAACCATAGCAGAGAAATTTCTTTATGTGGGTTGATGGTCACTGGAGATAAATTAAGACAAGCCAGATCTGTGTTCATCTGTTTGCCAGTATATCTCTTTCTTTTCCTAGATAAGCATCGAACATTCCAACTGCGACTTCCCTCAATCCGACGAAATCGACAGAAGTCTCCCGAGCAGAGGCAGAGAAGACCAGGGGCTGCAGAGGGTGAGGGTCATGCATCATCATCTGAATCGATGCCTCTGCAGCACTTCTCTCCCTTTGTGGACCGTCTTTGTCCACCCCGTTTGGCGGCAGGCATCTGGGGTCACGAGCATCCGATCACGGACCATGACCCCACAGATGTCGGTTCCTGGTATGATACCCGGTATCCGGCATGGAAGGGAAGCCAGGCCAGCTTACGGAAAGCATCTTCTTTGGAGGAAGCTGAAGGCAAAAAGTCACCCGGAATTCAGATTAGCCGTGCTGAACCTGGTACACAAAGTTCAGGTTGGTGTTGTTATAAGTTCTTCAACTGTAAGTGAAAGATATGCTGCACCAGTAGTTTTTCAGTGTTCATAGTGAACAGCTAGCCATAGTGAATCATTATGATTAGTTCAGCTGGAACATTAATTACCATTGATGCTGAAGGCTTGTGTAATACTGTGTGACATCATGTGCTTAGTGAAATCAGTAATTTAATTGCATTTAACCTACGATTGTATTTTAAAGTTGTTTGGTTTTATCATCACTGTAGAAAATTTGTGACAGCAGTTATTTCACAGAGTACAGTTGCAGCGAAATTTACTGAAAGTGACTTTTACTGTGACATCAAAGAACTGTTTTTGATATTACATCTTAATCATTGTTGCACGTCATGACTTAGAACTACATCTCTGAACCCACAGATCTGTAAATGAGTGAACTTCCTTACATTTGCTATTTACAGCCTTTACAAATATGAGGGTCTATATTAACAAAGCGTGTCACATCTGCTCATTGGTTCAAAGGGATAGTGTTCGTACTTTGCAAACATTGCCACCTTCATTTGCATTATTGAATTGCTTGGATATTCTTGTTGCGTGCAGTTGGTTTCTTCTGATTATATCGCATGTGCCTTTCTAGGTGGGTCTAATAAGTTTCTCACTGGTCCAATCCATTGTATTTTAGGGCAGTAGTGAAGTACTTCATCATGACATAAATTATAGTTAGTACAATCTTAGGCCTATCTAATCTCATATTTGGTGTCAATTGAAGAAATTAGCATGCCTTCTTCAGACACAAATTATCCAATTTAATTAATTCATTCTTCATAAGTTCTTTTTCTGGGCAGAAGTCTTGCTTCTTCACCGCTTACTCAATGAACACAAGCTGGGCAGATGCTGAAGAATTTCTCTGAAATGGCATAGAGTACGAAGTCTGTTACATGAGATGCATCATTGTCTCTAGTGTTTTAAAGTGATGTCAGCCACATCTGGACAACATCAAGCATTGTTTGTTAGCACTATAATAACTGTTGTCATTACGTACATTATCTGTAGCATAAAGAGTGCTTTTTCTTGGCAGAATGCCAATACTGAGTTATGCATGAGATGTGGTGCGCTGGATGCAGAGATGTCTTGTCTTGAACATCTGCTGCTAACCGAGATGCAGAGTGGAGAGTTAAGATCAGTCTTGTGACACACCATGACTAAAATGGGTTATCAGTAATGGAGCAATCTAATTAACGATAACTGACATATTATGTTTTACTAGTAGTCATAGTAGTGGTAATATTTGCCACAGAAGTAATAATTGTGGTGGTGGTTGGAACAGGAAAACACCCAAGCAGTGTTCCAGTTATTTTTCTGACAATCAAATGAATGTTGTACCCGTTCTTTTTTGGCAACAAGCAATCTTCTTGTCGTATGCAGTGGAGTTGTCAGTGCAATTGCTGGCCATAGGAGTGGAGTGTTGAAAACACTTGCTGTCAAGTTTTTCAGGCGTTATTCAATGGCGTTGCTTGTGTAGCAGAATAGAGTTGAGTGTTGGAAACACTTTGGAGCAAGTCAATGGAATTTATCACTTCAAATGTTTCATGGACAAACTGAAAAGTATGTACAGCCAATCACCCAACAACCAATGAGATTCAGCTGTTTGTGTAGCATCACTGGACATTATTACAGCTGCTGAAGATATACAATGTAATTATGTTAACATTTTGCTGGGTTGCATCAAGATATGGAACCCTGATGGCTGTCCACTGAAACTATAAGAATTGTTCCTAGGGCAGACAACTTGATGCGGAAAGAGTTTGTAGTAAGAATGCTGTATTTGTTTCATCGTATGTAAACCAAACTGCATTGAAATAGTTGATATTCAATAAAGAATATAATAACTTACTTGCTTATAATGCTCTTCGTAGTAACTTTTAATCTGAGATTATCTAGCAATCCCTGTCGAAACAATACTCATCAGCAGTTATACTGTGAAATTGCGGATTCGTTAGGATCCAACGCATTCATCTTTACTTTCGTATAATTACTGAAGCTTTTCAAGAACTGAACAGTATTTCAAAGGGGCTACAGAGAGACGAGATCACTCTTTCAAGTGTGTATCAAATTATAAAATGTAAAAGAAGATGAAAAAAGAGCATCCCGAACACAGAATAGAATCAGTCAATTGCGTTGCTGAACACATTGTCCACATAATCGCACACAAGATTGGAAGTCACAAACAAGTTGTGATCGAGTACAATCAGTTTCTGGAGAGTCTGACAATCAACCAGAATCTTTTGGGGCTAAATTCACAGGTAAGCTTAACTATGATCTGATATTTCACTGATTCCATTAATTAATCCATGACGTTCTGATTATGCTTGATTTACATTGTCCTAGCTGCAATTTTTAATATGTACATCTAAGATGTGCCTAAATTTATTATTGCTAAATGTCTGTGCCATTATGATCACTATCTGCTGCTTCTTTTTGCAAAAGTCTCATTAATAATAGAGCAAACTTGCTGTTATTTTGCCACCTGTGTTGCAGGTGCTGAGCAACCACTCGTGGCCAACACATGTCACAACATCCTGGCACAACACGATGAACAGCGATTTTCCAAACTGTTCATGGGACTTCGTGTCTGTTAAGAAGACATGCAAGGGTTTCTGAGATTTGTTGGCAATGGAGGTTCCATGGTTCCAGTTTACCTGCTGACATGACAGAACCGAATTGCACTGTCATCACATCTCTGTGACATCGGTGTATACTTAATGTCGCTTCAGTACAATGAACTTTGCATAATGTTTATGCTGTGCGTCTCTTTGGAAAAGGCTTGGTACTGAACGACTTTCCAACGACTTTCCAACGTGCTTTCCGTGAACTTGTTGAATGATCCCTTCAGGAGTTCAGACCCCTCTACCCTACCTGAAATAGTGGTTTACAATTGGTCACAGTAACACAATTCGTAATCTCCTGAGGAAATTAAATGCCGTCAGCAGCCACTTTACTGTCACATGCAAACACTACTTGAATGACTTTACCAGATTTTGTTACGTATTTCTTAAATTTCTTGTTTAATACTGACGTCATTTGGCATTACTTTTTTGGAGCATTTAATTTCATTACTTTGAGTCAGTATTTGGTTAGAGATCACTAGATTAACATATCGCCCCATTTCGAGTTACTGGTATTGTTTATTTAAGACACGATCTCTTGGTGGACAATGGTGGTGGTGATCGATGACCCGGGTAATGATGATTGGGGTGACGATTGCGCATATTTATAATGAACAGTGAAGGATCAATAAAGATACTTTACAAACAGTCTTTATTTTGGTGTTCTGATTAATTTTATTGACACATGTGCTTAGGAATTTACATAAATTAACTTGATGATGGTGGCTTGTGAGCAAAACGCAAACTCCATAGGCGACCCTTGAGTCTCAAACGGTTGCAAATGGCTGTCTGAGACAATTTCATGAGATAGCAATACATGGGGTTTGCTTTGCTTGTGGGCTTTGATTGGCAGATCCTCTTTGCTTCTGTTTCCAGCCACAGGAAACCATCACCAGTCGAATTTGCTCAACCAGGCGTCCAGTGACTCTGAACTGTCACGCTGTCGAACGAAGCTGTCCAGTAGTCAACTTAACATCAACAGTGACATTCTGCTTAAGAAGTCTTCAGCCGAAAAGGATACGCACAGTGCCATTTCCTCTACTAAACAGGGAGTCTTCCTGCCAATGCATAACATGCGACATAATGTCTCCGAGAAAGTGGCGCAGGTAAGCTAGTATTTTCTTATCCTTATAAGCGATTGACTTGAGCAGTTTTGCTACCAGATTAGTGTGATATTAAAAGTTGAAAAGTTGTGTTACTGTCAGCCTTGATATTGAATAAATGAAAATTGATTGATTGATTAAAATGATGTATCTCCTAATAGAGTTGCAAAATACTAAGTGGAAGCCAGAGTGCTGGTAATCCTATACAAAATAATGTCTAGCATTTGAAAACATTGTACAAAAACGTTCTGCAAATTTTTATCACAGAAGTTATTCTTTGTGCCTAATGCTGTATGTGTTTTTATCTTGGTCTACCTGGAAGTTTTCATGCTTCCATCCTTGACTCGATCTGTAGGCCTATTGCTCTTTTTTAGTGCTCTTTATTTGAATGTTTGTTTACAGGTGCTGTCCTTAGGTGCTGAAGTGCTGCCCGAATACAAATTACAATCTCCAAGTGTCCACCACTTTACGATATTACACTACTCGCCATTCAAAGCAGTCTGGGATTGGCTGATTCTGATTCTGGTCATTTACACTGCCATCTGTACGCCCTACGTTGCCGCCTTCCTTCTAAATGACCCGGACTATGTCGAAAGAGCCAAGCAAAACGAAGATAATATCTATGCTCGTTACAATGACCCTCTGACCATCATCGACCTCCTCGTTGATGTCATGTTCATCGTCGACATCCTCATTAACTTCCGAACGACGTATGTCAACAAAAACGATGAAGTTGTTAGCCATCCAGGCAAGATTGCTGTCCATTACTTCAAAGGCTGGTTCCTTATTGACATGGTTGCTGCAATACCTTTTGACCTTCTGCTCTTTGGTTCAGAAACAGATGAGGTAGGTGGCAGCACAATATCCATAGTATTAGTCATGTCAAACAAGTCATCAACTGATTATTTGTTATTTCTTTAAATTTTTAATTAATTCATTTCTATACCGCCTCTTTAAGTCTACCGATTTCCCAATGTTGTATGTTGTGGGCTATAGTTGATATTTCAATGCCAATTCTTAGATAAAACTTTTATCAGAAAACTAGCTTTAATTAGAGCTGTACCTATGTCACTTTTTGTCGATACCGATTATAGCCGATTATTGGAGTAGCCGATTATGCCGATACTGATTATTTCGAAATTCAAACATGTATACTTAGTCTACATACGTTGAGTGTTGAGAGTGACTATAATTCTATACCACACCACCTCAAATTCTCTATTTATAGCTGTTTAATTAGGTAGAAACAAGTTCTATTAACTGTTCACTGATGATTCGATCAAACAGTCTGTAGTCTGTACGCAAGTCTAATATAATGGTGACTAATAGCAGCATTCAAGCATTGATACATTAATTATTTAAGGCAATAAATATATGCCACATTTCCTGGTGACGTATCAGGTACTATGTATGTATGTATAGGGGCTTATCAACATTTGTATAGCACCATATAGTTACTCAGAAAGGCGCTCTCACACAAATAATTTTATGTCTTAAGGAAAGTTGAGAATGTCATCTGGACTGACAAAGGAGCTAATAGTTTTATATCCTGTGGCAGACTGTTCCATGACCGAGAAGGCACACACGGCGCGCGCTGTCGTATAGGGGCTCACTTCACAACCACCTTTTGAGCCACTGCCAGCTACTTTAAAATAATACTGGAAGATATCTAAATTGATTTACTCGACATTCTACAGACTTTCTATTAATTATGGTACTGTAACATCACCTGTTTAAGTCAAAATTTCATACTTTGAAGACATCCCCATTATCGCCTAGAATGTAATATTACATCAAGGCTTCAGTTTCTTTTCCCGACGAAACGACCTCTGTTGTCGTAAGCTGTCGTTAAGCTGATGGAGTACACAGCTGCATAATACTCAACCAACTTTTTTTGGCGGCAACGGTGTCTGTTGTCATAAGCTGTCGTTAAACCCTGGACGCTTCTCGTTTCAGCTTACACTTTAAACGAGTGCGAATCCTGGTTTGCCTCGCCACAGAAACAGAACTTGTTTATGCAACCAATAAGAGATAACAGTCTTCTGACACAAACAAATTAATACTATGGGCAACTTCTTGCCCAAGTCAATCTGCATAAATGTTGAATTTTCGGAACCATTAAATACGTGTCGAAGTAGATTACTTTGAAGCATTTTGTGCTCCCTTATAAAGGTGTGGAAACCGAGCATTGTTGATTCAGCAGTCATCTCTCTCACTGTTACCTATTAATTTTGGTACTAACTGGAGACAAAAGACGGCATAGTACGTCAACGAGATTTCTGAATCATAGCGCTAGTTCAACTAGTTTGAAATGTGTCTTATGAAAAAAGCATTCTTACTCTGAGGTCGTGTTATGAAGATGTCTTGTGGCGTTGTATTCATAGTTTACGGGGTGGGTCCGTAGCTTAGTGGAGAGAGCGGTTGGTCGATACGCTGAGAGGTGTCAGATCCGGCGGCGCAGGTTCAATCCCCACATAGGGCAGTAATTTATTGTAAGTTTCTGTTAGCTGCTAATAACGTTCTTCTGTTGTGTGGTTTGTCTTCCGTCTGATAAAGAAATACTTGTGTATTGTATTCACACATTATTACACCCATTGTGTGGCAAACCGTTCAAAAGCTCTTCCGGTGCGCATGGTCCTTCGAAAAGAGCATATTATTATTAAAGAGATAGAAGGAGTTATTGTCTCGATCAGGCACTCACTGTAGGATTTGGCTTCACACTACATTAGAGATGTGTGTGTTTCTGTTGGCACCAATTTGGCAAGAGCCAGGGGCTTCTATCCTTATGCCCAGCGGGCGCAAGTGCGCCCAGTGAAAAACCGGGGGGAAGACTTCATAATGTATACTTTGCAGAATATGGGGAATGGAAAGACCGGCCAGATGCATGGATGAAAGAATTTTTTGAGGGAGGAAAATGAAAAGTCATGAGTTGTTGAGCCCGGCTGCTTGGGGGAAAGAAGCCCCTGGGAAGAGCTGCTCTCCGTTCAACTGTCCAAGGTGAAGTTTTAGTTTCCATTGCTTGTCCTGCACTTTGAAATGACCATCCACTTACAATCAACAGTCTCTTCGAATAACCGGTTCTGTTGCTCAGACATCGATAACTATGACCATACATCTCTTTATCCTTCTATATCCGCCTCTGAGTAGGGATCTTGAAGGTGCGCTATACAAATAGCGATTGACTGATATTCTTATTT
>JAQFXW010000687.1:0-17382 GCA_034693945.1 Dendrobaena attemsi
CCCCTTCAAGAACACTACTCAGAGGCACTCCCAAACCAGCCCCGGCGAAAGAGCACAGTCTTAAGAGAAGAATAAACTATGATACTACTCTATTCATTACAATATCTATATTATTATAGGCCTAATTATGTTTAATGTATGCGGTGCGTTTCTAATAAGTAGGCTTAAATTAAATTCAGAATGGCTAGGCTACAATATATCTGTCTAAATATTATAGTAATTCAAGAAGCTGGATGAAGGATGAAAATATTGTTGTAAAACAAGAAGCGGGATGAAGGATGATAATGTTGTTGTAAAACAAGAAGCGGAATGAAGGATGATAATGTTGTTGTAAAACAAGAAGCGGAATGAAGGATGATAATGTTGTTGTAAAACAAGAAGCGGGATGAAGGATGAAATATTGTTGTAAAAAGCTGGATGAAGAGCGAAAATGTTATAGTAAAACTAGAAGCTGGATGATTGATGACATTAATGTTGATTGGTGGTTGTATTGTCTGTAGATTCTTCTTCGTGTGCGACCGATGGTTGGCGGTGGAGGAGGATGACGGAATGATAGAACGGATCATTCCAGTGGCCGGAATGAACGACCTGACTCAGTTCAAACAGCTCTTCTCTAGCTCCGTCCGTAAGAAGTTCTCCAACGACCACATGTGGTTCTCCGTCTTCAGCCGTCCCACCAGGTCAGGATTCACCCGCGTCCAGCGCATCTCGTGCTGTGTGGCCCTCCTCTTTCTCACGATGATCACCAACTGCATGTTCTTCAAGTCCACTGATCCAGATCACACGACGAGCGTCCACATCGGACCCATTGAGATCACCATCCAACAGATCTACATCTCTGTCGTCTGCACGTGCATCGTTCTCCCGCCAAGTGTTGCCATCGTTACCATCTTCAAGAAGGCCAAGCCCAAGCCAAACGCCATCCAACAGGTATACACACCCACACACACACACAACACGGTGCTATCAAAGACAATACACGATGCGACTATGATACTACTCTATTCATTACAATATCCAGTACTAGGCATACGATTAATTCAATACAATACACGATGCCACTGTGATCAGTGATTAATCTCGACCAGCGTAGGGGAGAAGTTCCCCCCAGGATTGGCATTTCCCCCCAGGAACAAATTTTTTTAATAGGGGTATAGTAAAATAATAGATTTTATCCTCCCAGCTTCCGTGATCCCCCCTAGAAGTGGGGGACTAGATTACAGCCTGCACTATGATTCATTACACTATACACAGTACTAAGCAATATGACACCACTTAATTCAATATAATACACAATGCCATTATGATACTTTCTGCATTCATTACAGTACGCAGTAACAAGCATAAGACCCTGTTACAACTTAATTAAATGTAATATTTAATGTTAATAGAAAATGATAAGATTATAGCGATCATCCTTGCATTCTCATTTAATATTATAAGTGATAGACATTGTGCGAATCGCAAGATGGCGATACATAAATAGCAGGCATCGTGTATTTCTTATATTATAGGAGAATCAGAGCAATGGAACGAAGAAGAAAGGTTGGAGAGCGATCGATGCTGGTTCCGCTCTGTGGAACAACGAACGTCAGTCGCGGATGCAGAAGTTCCGCGATACAATCCGGAACATAGCTCTGTTCCACCAGAAGAAAAAGTACGAGGAGGAGGAGGAAGGGCAAGAGGGAGGAAATTTGAGTAGTGTAACCAAGAAGAAGAAGAAACAAAGTCACTTTCCTTGGTGGACCATCTACATTGCATGGATCTGTATGATGTGTCTTCTTATTCTTAACTACATGTATAAATCATATCTCCTTATAAATAAATACTTTATAATACCTTATAAATAAGTGCTGTAATAGTGACCCTTAAACTGTAGCGTGCATGGGCGCAACTATAGGGGTGCTGGGCCAAAAAGTGACCCATAGAAATGCTTGAAATCCAAAACTTTTTATAGAGAGTGGGATGCAAAAGTTACAATAATTTACTAATAGAGAAATGTGATAATTTTATATGAAGTACGTTGGTTATGGGGCTCTGCCGCAGACTCCACTTCTTGGAACACAGAGCACATTAAAACTGTTTAAAATTAATTTAAGAAAAATGAATTAACAAAAATCCAGATAATATATATAATCAGATTGATTATATACATATATATCGTACAGATGTGGATGCATGTATTGAGGTGTTGTTGTCATTGTCAGTGGTCTTCCTATCGGTTGTTGCGTCCGGTTTCTTCACCATCCTCTACAGCATGCAGTGGGGTCGACAGAAGTCGATGGATTGGCTGACGACCTTCTTCCTCTCATTCTTCCAATCCGTCATCGTCGTCCAGCCTATCAAGGTCAGCCAACATCTCCACTCCATCCACTTTTCCAGTTTTCCACGGTCCAATGTATAATGCGATGCATATGATGTAAGGTAAAGCGAAGCATTGGACATGATCGGAGCCATGTGTAATGTAATGCAAGGCAAGCTTGGCTTGTTCTCAAGATATTATGCTGTGTTGAACTGTTACGCTCTGTCGGGCTATAATAAAGAGCCAAGTTAGGCTTATGATGTTAGGGTCAGCTATCTATCTGCCATAATCTGTTACGGTTAGCTCACTTACAAGTGTACATTAAGTTATGTTAACTTTTTAAGCTTGATGTGAACGCTATGTGAAATTGTGCCTCAGCGAGTCCACTTCAAAAGTTTAACTTTTGTGTCAGAACTGCAGATGCTTAGTCGAGAGAAAAATGGCCTTTCATACCTCCAAAACCTTCTTACCCCAATCTTGTCACTCCATTCATTCAATCTCCGATCGGCTGCCAGATAGATGCCTTTTGGTTATTCCTTGTTTAGCTGCTATTAGCTCTCTGATTGCATGAACGGTCTTCCGCTGTTTCGGTGATCTCTTCCTCTGTTTATGAAAAACCTGAAGTCTAAGTTATTTCATTTGTTAGTGATGGTCTGACATCGACTTAGTTCAGACTTGTTGAGTGGAGCTTCACAACGATTGTTCTTCAACTGTTGTTCGCTTGTTCTTCTCCCTCACTAGGTCCTGGCATTCGCTGCCTTCCTCTCCTGCATCCTCAAGAAACCGGACGTGGAAGAGGAGGAGGGAGGACCGGAACTGAACGCCATGAAACCAGATGAAGAATTCGTTAACAACAGCCACCTCGATCTACAAGGTATAAACGTCTGTTGAATGTGCCTTCATTGACATCGGTTGTCACAATCCAGTTGTCTTGGAAATCTTTCGAACATCGTAGCAAAAGTCATTTTTCCTATAGGCTCACCCTGTGAAGGTCATCACTGAAAAACTATCAATTGATCTAAACCTTATTATCCATTGTGCCGGTAATCAAATTGAAATCATTTTGTCTATAAAACCAGTTCCTTGTAAAGGCATACCACAGTATATATAATTGCACAGTACGTCGACTCACAAGTCTCACATAAGTCAACGTACTGTGTAATTATATATACTGTGGGCATACTCACCGTTCGAATATTCTGCGATTACTCTGAGATCCGTAAACTCTCCGTTCCTCCATCAAACATGTAATTCAAACAGTCGGCCAAATACCATTTATCTCTAGCCATCACTTCTCATGTCCTCCATTCAATATCTCGACCTAATCTTTATCCTAGACTCTGCAGTACTTGTTCTTTAGATTTTAGTTCAGTGTCCTCTGATAAACTGGCTCACCTAAAGTCTAAGAGACGTTTTGAAGTGTTAATAAGCGTGTCCATTCAAAATTGACGTCTCACCTATTCAAAATGTCAGTTTGATCTACCACCTTGCAACGCTCGCTTCGCTGGGCTCTTTACACTGGTGCTTTGCAAATTTTGAGATTACGACTACGAATCTGATTAATGTTTTAAACTTAGAAATCGTTCGGATGCGTCAGCGCAGTCGAATGGAGACGAGTCTACCTGACATGGACATCCTGAAACGATCGCGTGAGAATCGTCTGAAGGAGATGCAGATCGAGGCGATCATCAAGGAATGCATGATTTACCTCTGCTTCATCCTCATCCTCTACTTCATCGCCTACCAGGACAAGGATAAACGATCATACCTCTTCTCACAGAACCTCCAGAATAGATTCTTCCAAGGAAATCCTGCATTTAACAACGTAATTATGTCCTCTTATAAGATCACACGCGGATCTCTTCAACAATTAAGCGGTCTTATCTAAACGGATCATTATCCATTCAATCAAATAATAAAATAACTAGTCTATTTTGCAGCCATACTATTTCATATGTACATTCTATTATATATTATATATAATAGGCCTACATTTTGTACCTATTCTATATAGGCCGCCCAATATATACATAATTTTTATTATATGTATTCTGTTTTGTCTAATTATACATTTTATATTTATTCTATTTCACATCTACCCTATCGCATATCCATTTTATTCTATCTATTCTAGGTTAATAATTATTATTAGGTCCTATCCATAGTTACAAACAAACACTGGCGCCGAGTTTTCGAGGCCCGTGAAGGCCGGGCCCTCACAGAAATTGGCCCTGCGAGGCCTATGCTTGGGCCCTCATAGAAATCAGTGAGCATGAAGCGCTTTTCAACATTATTTTCTATAGGCCGAAAAATTCCAAACAGAATCCTTGAGTTCTTGGCATATAAAAATAGGTATGATTTATTTGTGGTTGACATTGCATACGATAGCCGATCTATAAACTAATATAGGCCTATAACGTCTTTGCTTCCACTATGATTCCGAATTTCCGATTAACTTGTGACGGTGATGTAATATAAGACACACAGTCACGTACACGAAGAGTTTTTCTCTTTGCGCAAAGAAAATTAAAGAAAGGTTTGTTCGCTGAAATATGCCTACATTATAGTAGAAGCTAAAAGTAAGCCTACATCAAGGGTAGCACCCGCTGGATCGATATCACTTTAAATCTTAATAGAACATGAAGTACATAGACGAAAACTATTGGGGTCGTTATAAACCCCATTTAGGGTTGGAAGTAAGCCTAAATAATGGTCCTCCAAGATAAGCATTGACAAATTGGAAATAAATAAGGGCGCAAAATTCACTCCATTTGGCATCAAATTATCAAAATCTTGCCGGCTTCTGGGGCTCCGCCCCAGACCACGCTAAGTCGATATTATATCTCCTAAAAGGATATGCAGCACTAATTGAAAAATCTGGCGGGTCGTTTGTGGCCCCAGTTGTAGACGGAGGGTCAAGATAAGCGTTGACAAATTGGAAATAAATAAGGGCCCAAAATTCACTCGATTTGGCAACAAATTATCAAAATCTTGCCGGCTTCTGGGGCTCCTCCCGGACCCCGCTGGGGGAGCTTACGACGCACCCCAGACCCCTAATCGTTAGGGGCTAGAATTGTATAGTTATAGAAATTCCTTTTAAAAACCCTGCTTTGTGTCCTAACGCTTTTGGGACTAACTCGGCGCCTATGGGTGTGTCGGAGCTTACACGCCGAAGAGCCTTGAGCAACTGCGAGTGAAGGGTTGTCCACTGTCCCTACGCAACGACTATAGGGTGGGAATCGAACCTGAGACACTTCGGACGCAAGGCGAGACTCTCCCACTTGCGCCACCACGCCGCACATATGTATACGCCTGTGTGTCGGTCTATTGGGCGTGGTGGTGCAGTTGTAAGATCGTTGCCTTGCGACCAGAGGGTGACAGGTTCAAATATCAAGCCGGGTGACTGTATCTGTATGTTCTTATATGTGCCTGTGTTCGTGTGTTTCTACACACGTGCAAGTCCGTCTAAATTTGTCTCTGTCTGGATGTGTCTGCACGTGTGTCTCGATGGGACCTACATGTAGTCGTCGGTGTATGTGTGCGTGTGTGTATCTGTATATACTTATCCATCTGTAGTTAGTCCGTGCTGTCTTAATCCATCTGGCATTCTGGAATGGGTTGCATTCAATTGGCGATATCCACATCCTCTACCTGCGTCTCCTTCTCCATATGCTCCTCTCTTACTCCTCTGTCCTCCTATGTACGCCTGTCTCCTTCTCCGTATCCTACTCTTTCCTTCTCCTACTATATATCGATCAAGAGTCGTTTATAGAATCTACCGTCGAATCGTTGAGATGTTTATTGGCTGATTGTGGCTTTTCGCTGATAGAATGGCAATGGAGCGGAAGAGAGAAACCATGAAGGGTGGACAGTCAGACAAATTACAGACAGACAGACAGAGACAAGCATACGGACACACATTCAAACAGTAAGACAGACAGAGACAGACAGTCAAATGTTCATATAGCCATTATTATTTCAAATCTTCTCATTTAAAATAACTCTTGCGTGCAAGAGGATTAAAACTGCTAAAAAAAAACTTAATAGGGCCTAATAAAAATAAAAATTAAAAAGGTTTAAAATATATTTCTGTACACATACGTGACTTAATTTAATTAATTTACAATCTATTATACAAATTCGTTAAAATAATATCTTATAATAAATCAGTAAATGGTATGTGCAGAATTAAGAATGAAAGCATGATACAATCTTAGCTACAGTATAGGTAAAGAACCTTTTGATTATGAGTAAACATTCAAACGTCACTTCTATAGCCAGGTGTTTCAGTAAATGAGGTGCTTCGGCTTGCTAACTCCGATCCAGCATCAGCGCTGCAGTCAGGAGCGCCTCCGAGCAACTCATACTACGACAGACGCTTACAGAAATATCTGAATACAATACAATACAATATATAAAGTTGAAATCTTGATCACTGATTCACTGTTGACCCCTTGAATGGGAGCCGTGTACAATGTAGACGCTCCTAAAATTATTGAGACCCTTGCACTTGTAGTGCATGAATGTTGCCAGCCTGATATATTATTATGCTAACCTCTGAGTAGGACAAGTAGCAGCAAGCGTGTATAGAGAGGAGCATGCATATAGGGTAAAGACGACCAAATCTCATCTCTCATTCATCACCATTCGGAGTGAACGATCAAAGCCACGGCTAATGAGATCCTTGCTCCAGATATCCTGTTCTACCTGTTAATTCGACTCAGCTTCGGCTTTCTCGCTTTGGATATATATTAGATATATATATACCAACTATATTATATATACATGTGTGTATATATACACGAGTATATCTATGCATGAATGCTTATTGACAACACACAAATGATATGCAGGCAATATAGTCTTTTTCAGTATATTATGGTATTATTATCTTCATGTTGCTGGAAGATATTTAAGGCAATGTTAATGTTATTGTCCCGATTGTGGCCTTTCAGTCACATGCTGCAATAGCCTTAATATATAATATCTATACAATACAATGTATAATATCTATACAATACAATGTATATATGCCTACATGAATATACATACATATCTCTTTGTGTGTGTATAATTATCATATCCACCTCAACAATTAAGTACGCTGGCCTAGATAAACATATGCAATGATCGAGACCAGAAATATTTATATATGTATCTTAATGTATATTATATAATATATATTATTATAAATACTTATCAAATGCATTCAGAGACTTTCTATAGATTATGCTGCAATGCTGCATTCGTTCTTATCTCAAGTTGGTTCTGGAATTCGTCATTGAGGGAGATTAGTCCATGGCACTCCCTCTGACTCAGCAGCCTGTAGTAGTAACTTCTTCCATTCCTCCTCCTCCTCCTCCTGCTTCCAATCTCTGCTTCTAATCCTCCACCTACTATTCCTCCTCCTCCTCCTTCTGCTTCCACTCTCTTTCTATTCGTCCTCCTCATTCTGCTTCCTCTCTCTTTCTATTCCTCCTCCTTCTGCTTCCTCTTTCTTTGTATTCTTCCTCCTCCTTCTGCTTCCTCTCTCTTTCTATTCTTCCTCCTCCTTCTGCTTCCTCTCTCGGCTTCTATTCCTTTACCACCTCCTCCTCCTATTCCTGCTTCTTCTTCTCCTGCTTCCTCTCTCTCTTTCTATTCATCTCCTCCTCATCGCCATCCTCTTCTTCCGTTCAACAAGTTCTTGACAGACGAAAGTTTGCAGACAACAAATCTGCTATTTTGACCTAAGCATGCTGACGGATTTCTTTCAACGTGAAGTGATAGGCCTACACAACATGTTCTATATGATGACTTGACAAGTGCACGCAATAAAACGCACTGTGCAGTGAGATCATCAAAATAAGGAATCTCAATTCATAGAAATTCACAAATAATGTGTGCTTTCAATTATCGAGCATGCATCGAAGTTACATCGTTTTTACGTTACAGTCACATTATATTTACGTCAAATTTTTTACAGTTACAGTTACATTATATTTACGTAAATTTTTTATTATATATATATTCGTTGCCAAGAATTGACTCGTGCCTGCCCTAATAAAAGCCATGCATGGACGCTTCCAGATGTCTTGCGTGTTTTGAAAATCACTTATTAAGTGATATTGAGTCTGATGCAGTTATGACCCGTGAACTCCGTCCTTGTCATCGTCGCCATGAGTGGCGTAGATAGGGTTCCCCCTCGCCCCCTAGCTACGCCACTGTCGCCATGTGCAGCGACACATCTTCTTTACAACATACTTGGGAATGCGCCAAATAAAGTTATTGATCGCTAGCCTTTGACTGAAACCCTGTAAGCTTATCTTAAACGAGAAACCTGCTGCTTCGCTCCATTGCCCCATAAAGAAGAAATTTGTGGCGGTCGGTGTATCCATTGGCGTAATTTTGTAGGCACGAGTCTACGATGGGTAGCCTACTCGTACCACCCAATTTTCATATGGCAAATAGAAAGATTCCATTGTATAGTTTTAAATTGTGTTTTCCGGGTGTCGCTATATCTCCGTCTTATTTTCTTCCATTTATTTCTTAGTCAGTTTCACAAATTACCGCACGCGCTGTTGCTCCAATTAAACGTCTCGGTGCGGAAAAGTGAAAACTGAGAATAAATTGATGCCCCACATTTTTGACCAACTTCAGCAGAGAATAGATTGGTAGCTCCCACTTTCTAAGACCAAAGTAATGCCCCTATAGGTGGATCCTATACTCGACCGACCACCATGGAGCCCACCCATTCGCCCTGACGCAGCGTCGTCACGTAAGCCAAGAAGATTATAATAGCGTGCGTAGAAATACCAGCGGCAAGAATGTTGAAATTCTACGGCAGATGCAACGCGCTTCGTTACGATGGTATGATCCAAGACGAACAAAAGTCGACTACGTCAAACATCAAATCACGTTCACAATGTATTTATGTAGGTATGTGCCATTGCCCCTGTGTATGTATGTGTGTGTATGTATCATGTATGCGGGTGTGTATGCAGGCCTATAAATGTTTGTAGGCCTATGTGTTTTCATGTGTAGACTGTAGACCTACGTATTTATCCATTTATATGTTTAAATGCATTGCACATAATGTACAGTATGTATGTATGCATTCTTTTTACACATTCGTCATTTAACTGCATGTAATCTTCAAACTTTCATAGACCACTGTCCCATGCCCACACACCGACACAGACGCAAAAAGATCAAGCGCAGGGCTCCAGTTAATTCACGAGCTCTGCATCGAATCACAGAAGTTATCGAAATGAAAGACCAAGATTGTACGAGTCTGATTTCCAGAGGACCAAAAGGAGGCAGAGTGTATAATTAGAAGTAGGGCCTATACTTGTTAAGGAGAGTCTCGTTTAGGATTTTGATTGTATTGGACTACATTGTGCGGTTCTTGTGTGATTGTATGTAGCACTGAGCAATTTCGGAGATTATACCTTACAATGCATCACAATTGCATCTATAGCAGATCATTTACACGTCATACTCCATAGCTATATATGTACCCATGTCTCTACGTTGTATGTACAGTATAAATTTGCACTCCATTCTCATCACCCATGATCACAGTTGTATTTACATCACGTCTAAAGTTACATTACAGTGACATCATCTTTTAATTTAAATTGAAGTTACATCAATGCACGTAGGCCTATTCGTTAATAAGCTGTATACGTTTAGCTTTCGAGTAAAGCTTCGGAAGTTCAAATTACGCTATATATTACATCACGTCTACATTACAGTTACATTACATTTACATATGCATCGAAGTTACATCGTATTTACGTTACAGTTACATTATATTTACGTTAATTTTTTTATATATATATTCGTTGCCAAGAATTGACTCGTGCCTGCCCTAATAAAAGCCATGCATGGACGCTTCCATGCACGGCAGCTACATGTATTATTTATGTGCACGCTTGCCCGAAGCCTCTCTCACCGATTCATCTGTTGTTTATATACATGTATACCGGACAATGCATTGCGTTGGAATGTCTTATTCCGTCTCTTGTGTGTACATTGCGTGGGCGCAACAGACTGTTATATATTTATATGTATATAATATTTGTTATAGTTATTGTATATTATAATATTTTATTTATTTATTAATTTCTACACCGCCTCTAAGTTCTCCCCTAAGTCAGAGACGGTCCTCCCTACTGCTCCGACTCGAGTCAGGGTTAACACGCCGAAGCTGAACAATAATTATTGTCAGTGAAGGACTTGCTCAGGGTTCCTTGGATCTCAATCGAATGCACGATCCTTCGGACGCAGGAGACAAATATCTCCCTGAGCATGCACTATACGTCACAAATATCTGAAGATAGTGGAGTAGAAAGAGAGAATTATGTCTATTTGAGAGCAATTAGTGGGGCGTGCACGTAGTGTAGTGGTGAAGGTCGCCGCCTTGCAACCTAAGGGTCGCAGGTTCGAATCCCACCCACCCGCCGCGTAGAGACCTTTAGCAAATTCATCACTCACAATTGCTCAAGCGATTCGGCATGTAAAACTCCGACACACCTGCGGGCTGTAGTCAAGAACGCCTCTGAGTAGTAGTGGTCTGTAAGAGGCGGTATATAAATATAAACAAATACAATACAATACAACGTGTATTTAGAATTATGTATAAATATGTGTACATTGTATAATCCTCTTGCCATTGGCGTTTACCACATTCCGCCACCTGGTGTGGAAATGCGGCGTTATAGATGGCGCCAGCGTACTCAAACCGTGCGGTGGCCTAATTATAGGAAGATAGAGGAGCAGAAAATAGAAATTGAATGAAGGAATGTAGAAGAAGATAAGGAATGGATGGATTGATGTAGAAATAATCATGAAATGGAACGGAGGGTTGGGATGAAAAGTGAACGGCACTCAAAACAAACGAATTATCAGGAGTGTGGGGAATGAAAAAAATGGAGACTGGAATGAAGTAAGGTAGGGAAGAAAATAAGAAAGAAGGGACTGTAGAAAGAAGAAAAGAGAGGAATAAAAAAGGAAGGAAGAAAAGTTTCAGGTGAAGAGAAAAGACATGTATTAAAAGATAACTAAAGATGGAAAGAATAGCAGAGTATAAACATAGTATTAGGTCTTTGTAAAAGATTTGAAATTTGCGACTGATAGAAAAAGTCTGACAGAAATATAGTAAACAGCAGATACGAAGAGAGAAAAGCAGCGAAACAGAGAAAGAAAGAGAAAGAAGAGAGAGACTAGGCTTGCACCTCTATACACGTACATGCATAAATGCGCACAATAACGTGCTCACAGCTAGACTGCCTTCCACTTTGTTTCGTTCCCATTTCTCCAGCTCAAGCCGCCGCTCCATATGTACTGTTCCGAACAGCGCCCTCTGCTTCTCCTCCTCTTCCAGGCCATAGTGAATCATCCCAAGAGGTCACAGAAAGAGGTCAACCGCAGTTAACAGTGCAAGGCTACGTAAGAAACGCTGAAAAGCAGCCAGGAAGTAACGCTGCCAAACGAGTACAACAGTCGACTCTTTAAGATTTGTTAGATCTTTCTTTCTCTGTTTGTATATCTGTCTGTCTATTTGTTTCTTACTCTCTCTCACTCTCTCACTTTCTTACTCCATCTAGCTCTTTCTTTGCCTGTCACTGTGCCTGTCACTCTGTCTATCTGTCTCTGTCTGTCTCTTTCTCTCTGTCTCTTTCTCTTTCTCTATCTATCTCTTTGTCTATCTCGCTCTCTGTGCTCCTATCATTCTATTTATCTCTCTCACTTCCTATCTAGCTCTCTTCTGTACCCTTTCGTTCTATCGCAATTTTCACGCTCTCTTTTAGCTTCTTCTCACTTCAGCTCTCTCTTTCTCCCTCTCCGTCCTCCTGTCTTTCTCACTTTGTCTCTCTCACTAGATCACTCACTCACTCTCACTCAGTCACTCACTCTTTCTGTCTCTGTCTGTCTTTCTGTCTGTCTGTATGTCTCTCTCTCACACACTTTCTCACCTTGTCTCTCTTTCACGCTCTCTAATTCGCCGTTCTTCTCTGTATCGCCCTTAAGTCTTTCTTGTGGCACTCTTGAACACTCGATCACGGACATCAAACAAAGCAACGAATGTGAAAATGCCTCATTTTCTCAGGTGAAGAATGCAAAGATAGATCCGATGCTCTGTCTACATCTCTGTAGCCAGAGCTATAGAAACGAATCTCGCTCTCAACTACCTATACATACTAAGACAGTACATTGCATAACCATAGGATATAGTGGCATACAAGATATGTACATGTATGCATTAGTTAAGGTACATAGTTGAGGTACATTAGTTAACTAGTTAAGTAAAACAACTCTTTCTTTAATTTTTGTTTTCCATGCTTGCTTGTCTGTGAATTCTTTTCAGTGTTATTTCTTAGGGTGACCCTTGTTAGCGGGGCTTAGGCCCTTTTAGGTTTGTCCCTTTGTTCCTTTAGACTGGTAACTGTTTTTCTGTTCTTAATATCTTTGAGTTCTGATTTGGAACAATAAAAGTGTGGTTAGTGGTTAGATATACCTCACGACATCGTAGACCTTGGTCGGTCGGCTGCAGCAGCCTAACGACTCCTCTGCCAAGCGATTCCTTTTGGCGTCGTTCGCAGAAGATCCTCAGCTCCTTCTTCTCCTCATCACTCAATCCGTGACAGTACTTGCTGTTACTGTCCTGCACAGGCAGTTGCTTCAGCAGCTGCATTGTCCGGTATCGGTCACCAACACTTCCGACATGTGGTACTTTACTCTCGGGCAGACAACGCATGTACTGATGAACCTGAAAATAATCATAATATTTTCGTTTATTAAATCCACAATCACAATATCATGAGAGGAAAAATTTGCTTGGGGAAGATATGACAAAATATCACTCGATGTGATACCATCAGCTGGGTAATTTCTCTGGCTTAGAAAAGCTGAGAGTTGCCATAGTTAAAGTGTTTGGTGAGATTGATTTTTAAAAACCCGTTAAATTTGACAATTTGTTCAATGAAAGACACTCGTTTTGTAATGAAGTATTTATACAGCAAGTCTCATAGTACGAACTGTTCTGACTCACTCCAGACTATCATGCTCAGAGTTAACACGCTGAAGCGCCTCATTCACCATGCCACCAAGCGAAAGAAGGTTGAATCCTATGGGACTCGATCTTAGACCTGATGCTCTTCATACTGGTCAGACTCAGTGTTTTATCCGTTATTCTAAACCTGCCCCCTTCAGCAAATGTGAGCGAAAAGGACTTGCTTAAGATCCCAATGCAGTGGCTTGTTATAAATTCGAACAGATAGCCCTCCATCTAGAAGGCGCCAAAAACACACCAATACACAGCCGTGCCCCCTATAGATGAGGCACACATGCAGGGTGAGCCAAAAACAATTGCCCCTAAGTGTTTTGCCAATATTTCGTCAAAAGTAAAAAATTCAAATAAAATTGAACAGTCTGAAAGGCAATTCATATTTATGTATACCTGCCAAATTTCACCAAAATATTTAGAACATAACAAAAGTTATTCCACTTTTAGTGAGGTCACCCACTGATTTTTGATGGTTCAAAAGATTCAGTTTTTTGCTAATAAAATCATCCCAAATTTGGTTGCCAATATCTCCACCAAAAGTGGACATTCTTAAATAAAATTTTACAGGCTAAAAGGCAATTTATACCCACATGTAACTGCAAAATATCACCAAAATATATCAAACACAACAAAAGTTATTCAATTTTAAGTGACGTCACCCACTGATTTTTTATGATGTTTAACAGTTTTTTGATAATATTTCTGCCAAAATTAAATACATTTTAATGAAATTATGCTCTTATAGGTAATTCATATTTACATCTAGGGGCCAAATTTTATCAAAATATCTCAAATACAACAAACATTGCAGCACTTTAAGTGAGTCCACCTCTAAATTCTGCTGTTTTAGAAGCGTGTAATGCAACAACTGTTTCCCCAAAAAGTGCTGCAACTTTTGTTGCATTTGAAATATTTCAATAAAATTTGTTCGCTATATGTAAATATTAGTCCTGGGAGATTTCATTAAATAATATTTATTTTGGCTGAACTATTAGCAAAAAACTGTTAAACGTTTTTGAACCATCAAAAACAGTGGGTGATGTCACTGAAAGTTTACTGACTTTTGTTCTGTTTGAAATATTTTGACGAAATTTCGTAGTTACACATAAGCATGAATTGCCTTTCAGCTGGTAAGATTTCATTTAAATATTCCTACTTTTGACCGAAATATAGTGGAAAAACTTAGGGGGTCTTTTTTGGCTCACCCTGTAGACTGTTTAAGCTTTGACATACATATGGATTACACAAACTGAAGAAATGGTCTTAAGAAGAAACAGTTTCAACTTAACCGCAATCCATTCAAACATACCAGTGCAGACGACAGCCCTGGAGGAACCCAGGAAAACTCATCCAAGGAGCATCCACTATCGTTATCTGAGGTACAACGGCAATGTTGGGGGTTTGAGATTGATGACGAGGCTGCCAGAGAATCTTTTGGAATAGGAATTTCAATTCCTTCTTCTGCAAATGTCTTTGCATCCGAGTCGAACGGCAAACCCTCGGCATCAAATTCAATAGAAGTCATTCTGAATAAGTGAAACCCTACAAAGAAGCAACAGTGGTTAAAAATCAAAATGAAGGCCAATGTAAAGTGGAAATACTCGGAAATTTAGGGTACGTGACAGCACATAAGCTCAATTTGCTAAACTGGTAACAAATTGCAAATAGAGAGAAGCCTGACAATAAGATGCATCAATGCATTATCTCCAATTGCCTGGTATATTTATTTATTTATTCACACATTTCTATACCACCCCTTCAAGTCTCCTACTACTCAGAGGCAGTCCCGATTACAGTCCGAAGGTTAATCGTAATTTACACGTCGAAGCGCTGCGAGCAGTTTTGAGTGAAGGACTTGCTCAAGGTCCTTACGCTGCCGGTGGGATTCGAACCTGCAAACCCTTCGGTTGCAAGGCGGCGACCTTCACCTCTAAACTACTACGTCCCAGTAAATATAATCTTTCAAACTAGCCGATAGAGGTTGATAAAGTAATACATTATAGCCAATAGCATCAGTCAGAATATATCTATTGGTATAAGAAGCCAAACCACAGGATACTAGCTTCAAGTTGCAACAAAGTGTCAATTGGCCTGAGAGAACATGTCATCTTGCCAATCTTTGTGCAGCTGCCGCAAATATGTTGGTAGCTTCAAGGTCCTGCACTTGACCCACTTATTTGGCAGCTGACCTTAAGCATCCTGCAACATACTGGTACTCACCTTGTCCTTACCAGCATCAGCTGGCTGCAATACTCGTACAGAGTTCCCACTGTGAAAGGTGATACTATGACAAGTTCAAATTTAGACCGGACTGACATCAACAAGTGCTAAGGTAAAAAATAATGCTGTGTTTCCGGTAACCTTACCGAGGCACCGCTTTTGGGGAGACTAAAATAATTTAAAGGAAAAAATAAAAATAAGAAAAAAGTTCAAAAATTACATTTTTCTTCCAAAATGCGAGGCACAAAAATGGACTTCTATTACTATCCAAACAGTCAAAACTCAAATAAAGTTAGAAATTTGAAAAGCAAGCTTCATAATAAAAGGTGAAACCAAATCACAGGTTTTATAGCCACAGGCTTTAGCCAAAGTGTAATCGAGTGTGCTGTAGTTAAGTGCAAAATTGTGAAATAGAAGCGTATCGAAAACTTTTTAAAAAAGAATTTTCCTAGGTCTATTTACCGTCCTTCCCTGTTTTTAAACATATGTTACTGGAAACGCACCATTAATTATTTTGGCCTAAGTTTAGACTGAATGACATATGCAATTGCAAAGTCAATACCCGAAGGACATTAACAAACGAGGGCTCTGATCCAAAAAACAAAAACTGGCCATTTATCATTTCAATGCATTAATAGGTCAATTACATAGCAAGAAAAATGTGTCCTTTAAGATTATGCCCTCATCACACTCCCTGTTTTACTACCAACGTTTTCATCTGTCTTACCACTTCAGTTATACTACTAAAATTTTCATCCGTTTTGAGAAAAAATTTGGCAATCATCGTGGTGAATATACGGGATTACGGGTGCACGTATTTGTCACGAGCTGTGATTGATTTGCTCAAAATACAATTACTAAACATAGGAAGAGTCCACCAGGTAATAAGAAGGGTGTCTAGTGTGTACCCTAATTGTCGAATCCTGAATCGTCGAAAGTTACAAAACTTCAAAATAGTCTGATTCACAGAATGGGGCTATCTAAAATAAATCGTGATGCAGGCAATATTTTATGTTACACCACACAGATCTCCCCGCACCTGGGAATAACTTCATTAGGTGGACTTAGTATAGCAACTTTAAAGTGCATGAATGGAACAAATCTGCCCAGTTGTTTTGAATATTGCAGTGTATACTGCACACAAAAAATCCCTTTCCCAGGTCCAAAAATAAGTCATTTTTTAAATCATTGGGACGGTTGGCCACATAAATAACTCTACCACAGTCATTTAAATTGTCCATTCACAATGAACTTCCGCCGTTCTAGTGCAATCTTTCTTTTGCAGCCAACTAATCTCCTGTCACTTTAAATCCCTGTACATATATCCAGAGGAAATATACAGGATATAATTCAATCCCTTAAAACGAGATATTACCAAAATCGATTTCATCGAAGTTAATCGAGCGCTTCAAAAGCTCTAACACCCGAGGATCGGAATATACTTACTTGCTTACTTTACACACAGCACGGACGATACCTAGTATTAAGGTATCACCTACCTCAAGAAGACCAAGTGAAATGAAGTAATGCAACAGTTCCTTAACGCTTTCAACTGTAAAATGTCCTTTCGATCACTGTTTTATCGCGCTTCACTAGTCTATCCTACCCAAGAACTGTTTCGATAGATTTAAACGGCAAAACAATCAAACCGAACTCCATTGTTCCAGGTTCCAGCCAAGCCTTCAATTTCAAAGCACCTGTCGTGACGTCACGACGCTTGGCTGGCACCCAAGGATTCTATATTAGAGGATAGGATTCTTGTAAGAAAAGTGTTGTACTTCCGGTTTGGCCATGGGCTGGCGACACCTAG
>JAQFXW010000688.1:0-17378 GCA_034693945.1 Dendrobaena attemsi
ACGATGTCCGTCACTTCAGCTTAAATGCTTTAAATGTTAAGCGATTACCATTGGGTCTGATAGCCTATCTGTTAGCGAGGTGGGCGAGGAACGCTATAGGTCGTGGGATCGAGCCTGATCGCCGGAGAGAAATTTTTAAATTTAAATTACAGAGCGTTAGTCGGGGTCAGACAAACATCGCATCACCGCATCACCGCATCATCGAAAGTTGCGGTATTATTATGATTAATTTAATTGAATAATGGTACCAAAGTCGTTTAAGAATGAATTTAGCATTATTTCTGTTTAAAATATGGAATGCGAAACGTAGAACATCAGCTTAAAGTGTTACCGAGAATATGAACATTTTGAGATCCGATTTTGACCTAAGTTTGTACTGGTGCTGAGAACTCCCAACAATCTGCAACAATAACTGCTTTTATTTTTCATTTCATGTTAGAGTTCATTTTTTGCAAGACTCCTCCTGCAAGATCATTAAAGGCTCTAACTTATTGACAACAACACAGCTTTTTTGATATTTTGGAATGAGCCCCAAATTTATTGCAGGAAGTCCTCATAGAGTTGTAGACGATGTGTCCTGGAACCAAGGCATTGCGCCTCTGAATTGCTCTGCTGAGAGAGGCGCTTTATAAATCTTCAAATAGATAGATAGATAGATAGAAGGCATTGCATACTTCACAGTCAGAAAGGGTGATAATTCCTTCAGATGATTACAGACTAAACAGTAGTTACAGTATATAGTGGAATATCCACGACTTTCGTTTTGCAAATTACCCAGGCCTTCCACCAGGCATAGTAAATGGCTCATGTGTGGTGAAATCGTATTAGGCTACATGACATTGTGTTTGGAGTGAAACCAAATAAATTGAGAGAGACTAGATAGCATCGGAAGTTCTCAATTGTCTTGCTGGACTTTCAAAGGCTTTAGCCTAAAGCTGCAGCTCAATAGCCTCGATCATTCTTCCATGGTGCAAGCACGACTGCTATCTGTTCATCTTCTGCTACAGTAACTGTGGATATGGTTGTTAGATCTATTCTTGGAGAAAATCTCCAAAGTGGCCAAATAGCTTCTTGTTGGGAGATTTTGATACATCTTGCAGGCTCAAAAATGTTTTCAACATTGTGGCGACAGCATGCTTAATTTAAGGGTCCCCGACCGTTGAGGCCGTTATACCAAAACTTTTGATATACGATTATGGAAACCATTCATTCATTCTATCAACCATAGCATGAGACATTGTTACTGCATTCCATCATTCAGTTTTGGTATGGAAACCAACTTCATTCTGACCAGAGATCAGTACATGAAGATGTTCCACATGTTTGCGTCCGCAGAATCCTGGACCAGTCAAGTCGTGCGTGTTCCACGATCCCAGAGGAACTACTTGGTCATATGCTGCTTACATTTCAAAAGTGAAATACTTGTGGTACTTCATTTAGACCCTCCTGATTGCACATAGACTAATGATCAGCTGTTCTGCATCTTGATTCAGCTGTCCTATAGATGCCGTTGCAGAAACTACGTGTGCTGGTTTTCTATCGCTATTATCGTAACTTTAACTGGTTTGCGCATGTCCTAAATACTTTCAAATCTTCAAAAGATTTTGGTTGCAGAGTCTCTATGGGTCATATCACCAAATGGTGGGTTGGAGAATATAAAAGAAACAACATAAAAATTGTCATTATGGATGTGAGCACCCTAGTCTACAGTTAATGGAAGTTCTGGATATAATATTATAAGCAAATTTCTATGCACAGTTTAGCTAATGCTTTTCTTTTCTTAAATTCGATAGGACACAGATTGCCCCTGAAATGTTTTGGTTTGTTGTGATTCAAGCGCCATAGACCATTTTGGGCAGTTTGCGACTCTGCGTAGGTGTTACCAGGATGCTTTGGAAGGAACAAGACAGTGCAGTTTAACTGTTTGCACTGAACTTCTCAGCTCGGGATACTAATGTGTAATACAGTTCAGCCTAATGGCTTGTAAGGTGCTATTATCTTGAATCAGATCTATTGAGAAATACTCAGGCCTACTTACTACTTTGGCCTACTGATTCTCAAGAATGGAGCCCGCATTCACCAAAGACTTGGACTGAAGCAGGATGCCTGTAATTAGAAGCTGTGGCTGAGGAAAATTCTACATTAGTTATACAGTTCACATAAACCAATACAGATGTACAGGAAAATTCCACCTTCCTCATACAGTTCACATAAACCAATACAGATGTACAGGGTGAATAAAAAATTGACCCCCAACTTTTTTGCCAATATTTCCGTCAAAAGTGAGAACTTTTAAACAGCACTTTACAAGCTGAAGGCAATTCATATTTACATGTAATTGCCAAGTTTCACAAAAATATCTCGAACAGAACAAAAGTTATTCATCTTTTAGTGATGTCACCCACTGGTTTTTATAGTTCAAGTAATTTTAAACAGTTTTTTGTTAATATTTTCGCCAAAATTAAATGTTTTGAAATGACATTTCACAGACTTAAAGGCAATTCAGTTTGACATGTAACCAACAACTTTTATCAAAATATGTCAAAACACAACAAAAGTTGCAGCATTTTTGGGGGGAAAATTTGTTGCATTCCACATTTTAAATCATCAAAATTCAGTAGGTGGACTTACTAAAAGTGCTGCAACTTTTGTTGTGTTTGAAATATTTCAATTCAATTTGGTGTTTATATGTAAATATGAATTGCTTTCAAGCATGTAGAATTTCACTTTAAAACATTTATTTTTGACGAAAATAATAACAAAAACTGTTAAATATTACTCGAACCATCAAAAACGAGTGGGTGACATCACTAATAGTTGAATAACTTTTCTTCTATTTCAAATATTTTGGTGAAATTTGGCAGCTATATGTAAATATGAATTGTATTTCAGCTTGTGAAATTTTATTTTAAAATTCTTACTTTTGGCGGAAATATTGGCAAAAAACGTAGGGGGCCAGTTTTTTACTCACCCTGTTTATCAATGCAAGATGCACATTCAGATATTGAAGGTGGTTCAAAATAAGAGGCTATGCTGTTTGGACACATTCCATGTTGCGAGGGCTATTTCTGAGCTCCATCAGCATCGATAAATTTGATATTTGACCCACCAGTGGACACGGGTGGTGGAGTCCAATCTGCACCCATGGAATTTTCGACTACATGTAGCCTTGAGATGAGCCCAGAATCGAGATAGTTGGTGAGCTATTGTCAAAGCAAAAGGCAATGCTTCAGAAAGACTATGCCACAGATAATGATGATAATGATGATGTGAATAAAATAACTCCTCTGGTAAGGCAAGAATGAAGGTATTTCTGTTTACAGTACATAGTGTTTACTGGGTTGGTGCTTCTAAAATTATAGTAACAAGAAGTGATTCAAGTGTGCCAAAGTAGAAGAATGCTAATAGTAATGATTGATGAGTTTTGCAGGAGAAATTTATAAATTTTATGACCTCCCAGATTTTCTCCACAGTAGCAAGTAGAGTATAAATGCTCAGGACTACATTCATCTGTTCAGTATGTGTTCAGAAACATCAGGCTATATATTGTCGACCAGAGTGCACTGCTCCCAGGGGCTTATTTAGGGGGTTTTTACGGGTTCAAACCCACCCGAAAGTAGTTTTTACCATGTATTTTAAATGCTAACCCCCCTGAAAATATGAAGCAAATTTTTGTTTAATGTAAAGTAGAGTTTAGAAAAAACATGACAAATGCAACCAGAAGAAAAGACAAAGAAAAAGAGTTTTAGCCCGAAAATCCGAAATTTGTGGTCATTGACTAACGAACAGTTTTTTTGGTGGAAACTCCCCCTCCCAAAATTAGTTTCTGGCTTCGGCCCTGAGTGCTACACCAAATTTGAAGTATAAATTAATTAATTAATACATGAAGATATATATTATATATATAGCAACATGGCACAACCAAAACTGTGCATGAGTTTGAAAGCAAGTGACATTCATATGATGCTTGAAATATCGAGAGCTGTGATTGAGCAAATGTCTTGAACTGTATGATTGAGCAAATGTCTTTCCAGATTGAGCAAATGTCTTTCCAGATTGAGCAAATGTCTTTCCAGATTGAGCAAATGTCTTTCCAGATTGAGCAAATATCTTGAGCAGTGATTGAGCAAATGTCTTGAACTGTATGATTCAGCAAATGTCTTTACAGATTGAGCAAATGTCTTTACAGATTGAGTAAATATCTTGAGCTGTGATTAGCAAATTTGACCAGAATGGTCTGTTCTTCACATGTTCAAGAAGACTGTTTCATGCAGACGGTCTGGTAATTGAGAAAAAACGGTAGACCTAGCCAAGCTTTCTAGAGGAACTTGGAATGTAGGAACTACATGTAGGGCCTACTGCTGATTTTTCACCACTGATCAAGTTCATTTCGTACATATCGGTTGAGGAATATGTCTACAAAAATAGCTTTTGTTGCTATGCAGATAACACAGTAGACAGTCTGAACCTTTACATATATAAACTGGAGTCTTTAAGATCGCCTATACTGCCACTAAGCTTACTGAAGCAAAAAGTTCAAATTGATTTTATTTTACAAACCATTAAGATCCTTACTGAACAGAATATAATTATGTAGTGACTGCAAACTAATAAAATAACGCTTGTCTTGTCTGCTATTTCTGCTTTTGTGGGACTCGCAAGTTAAATGTCATGGAATTTATGCAGTTATACAGTTAAGAACCCTGTATTTTGCTAACTTAACTGATCACTGTGCGTTTAGAAAATAATTTGAAAATATTCTTTCCAGGTGACAGCTTATGTCCTGAGGTAGCGCCTACTGTTTGTTCAAATGTCACAAGTTCCTTGATCGAATGTCATAATGGCATCTGCTGTGAACGAAATGGTCAACCAATTTGCAGGTAACATTGTGAAGTGCTCAGTCAGTTGTGCTCTCAAGTGATCTCTATCTATAATATGTATCTGTAATTTATATAGAGCCCCTTCAAGAAATCTACTCAAAGGCTCTCCTGATCCAGGTCTGGTCAAAAGATAAGTCTGGAGCATTTTATTCAAATAACCAGGATGAGAAAGAATATGCTGAGGCATGTTCTTCCAGACAGTAGAGGTCCAACCACAGAAAAGGCCCTGTACTGCCTGGTGGATATATACGAGCATTGGGATGACAGTCATCTCTAGAGACAAAGCAAAGGGTTGCACAGACAGAAGTCACAGTAAAGAGTTCATGATGATGATAAGGCCAAAAACAATTATGCCGTGTTTCCGGTTATCTGACCATTTTGGGGCGATTCAAATAATCTGGTAAAAATTATTTGTTAGAAAAATTTATCTACATTTTTTTATAACCTTGTTTTACAGACTGTGAGGTACAAAAGTGGACTTCTATCAAAACTCAAATAAAGTTAGAAATTTAAAAAATTACAAGCTTCATATAAAAAAGGTGAAACCAAATTCAATGGTTTTGTAGCTACAGGCTTTAGCCATGTGGCATATTCGAGCGCGCTGTAGTTATGTGCAAAATGGTGAGACAGAATCGTATTTAATAAAAAAACGTATTTTTATACATGCCTACCCTGTTTTTGAACATTTTTTACAGAAAACACAGCATACATTTTTTGCCTGAGCAGATAAATATTTAAGATATGTTCATACATTCTTTCTTACCGGACATGCATTGAATTATGGTGTATGAGATCATTTGTCACTTGATGCTTAGACTTATAGACATCTGACAAGATGAGTGTTTAATATAAATTTAAAAAGAAATTGATTGATTGCCTATTTGAGCATACTATGAAATGCTAGGTGTTCAGTGACTGAAGATCACCGTTGTTCATGCTTTGTGTTCACTTAATTTTTTTACATGCCTAAGTCTGCATTTCAGAGTTAGTTCTTAAATCCACACTGTATTTTCATGCCCTTGTTATAGTACGATTATTATGTGGTAGGCTAATTGCATATCACTAAACTTTAAATACAATTTGCATTTGGTTGACCCTGCAACAGGTAGGGTATTTCCCATTTGAACATTGTGTTTGGTCTCAGACTCCTGTTGCATTGCCAATTATATTGCAATTGGAATAATCATGGATTTGGTGATGGAACAGAGAGGCAGAGTCCTTGAACCAATGGACAGTCAATCATCAGTCACGTAGAGTTTTTGTTACGTTGAGGCTAGTTACTGGTTAATGCCTCGCGTGAAGAGAACTGAGGGGCAGAGGCTTTGGCATTGAAAGTGGGTGTGCCGAAGTCTCCATCTTTTTCTTCTGGCAACTTAAATAATTATAATGTCTCATAAATATAATAAAAACAATGATGATGGTAATCACAATGATGGTGCTCAATTATGTTTGAATCTTCAGAGCTTAAATGAAGACCTTACTCAGAACATTTCTAATGGTATTGTTTCTTCTAGTTAAGAAAAGTGAGAGCAGAGGTTGCAACATTGTTTGCTTATCGACGTACACCTCTCAGCCTTAACAATCATTATGTACAATTGTGCATGTATTGCTTTTGAGAGTGCACCATATTGCACTATCGCTATACTAAAATTTAGATATCTCGTTTTTATTTTACAATCATAATAATTATAGGAAGGTTTCAGAATGGACACGAATTTTCAGTATTTTATTTAAACATATAAACAAGATCAAATCGCATCCCAATAAAAACAGTAATTTTGTTAGTCATCTGTGTATCTGCTGTTCATAAGCAGCATGCGAGAGCATGATTGCAAACTGAAGTTATATAAAATTGCACTGTTTGACCTAAGCCATGGACTACTAAGTTAGTAAATAGTCATTGCTTCATAACTATTTGCCTGCTCTCAAAGCTGCTACAGATTATTTCATTGTCTTAGCTGCCTACCTGGTTGGACAGACGATAAATGTGATATCCAGGATGACTTCGCACTTGCAAGTAAGCGTTCCATTTCTATTTTATAAATTCTGTAACACAGGCCTAACATGATTTCTACTTGTGTTGGTGTTTTAAGATGTCTTAGTTTAATTCATACTGCAATGTCTCGTGCTTGCCAAGGCTTCACCAGTTTTCCTGATCTCATATGAAATCTTTATGGACCGATTTTTTACTGAGCCTTTACTAATCAAAATTGATTTTGCAATCAATTAATACATTGTTGACTATGATGATCTATACTTCTGAAAGTTTCTTTTCATAGTCTGTGTATTTGTATCTGATCAAAGGCTTACGAACAGGACACTAGCAATGTGAATACTTTTAAAGACATTCTTACCCATCTCTATGTCAACACAATTCTTATTACCTCGATATGTCATCTAATTTCCGAGATATACCCATATTAAGCTTCGAGTTGATGGTCAGTGTTACAAATATACACTGTCATCCTCATTTAAAAAGCCAAGTAAATTAGGTACTATTTACTAAATATGCATCAACTGACGGCATTGCTATGATCAACAAGTGTACAACGTTATCTGAATTTGTCGTAAGTAGTTGTTGGCCACAGAATAAAGCATTTTCACAATTTACAAAACATATGAAAATTTTGTGGCAGAGCTAACATTATATTCATTTTTCTGTCCCACTTGAAATATGCAAACAGAGCACTGATGATAATATAAGTTGTATTGACATTCACGTCCTGTGTAGCCATAGCGATGTCAATATGAAATTTTAAGTGGACTTATTTAGATTGAAATATTTCGACATTAAATGCATCCAACCCAAAGTTGCAACAGATGGTGCAACTGCAACACTGAATTCATACTTCTTTACAATATTTATTCATGACCACCAATCCCAGATGAACAGGATTTTGTCTCGGGGTGGGGTGTTTTCCACGTCCTAAAACGCGTTACCTTTTTAAGTCATTACTCACATTTTCAAAACCTAGCATATGAGTTTTAACGCACAACACACAGTTTTAATATTACTATCGGTGGCACGTCAAATGCGCCAAAGACAAATGCGCTTCGTCAAATGCGCCCCGACAAATACGCCCCGTCATAAGCGCCACATCACAGGGTTTTCCGAATGTATTCAAGACGTGAGAAAGGGAATCGCTGTTTAAGAGTGGCAAGCTATCAAAAGGATTAAGCTAATTCAAGACTGACAAGACATGAGCAGTGGTGGAATGGCTGTTAAAGAGCGGCAAGCTGCTCGACATTCTCGGCGGAATTAGCCACAATATCGACATCTAAGATTTTCGGAATCTAAATCTATATCGAATTGCAAACTTTTCTGAACATTAACATTTACTACTAACATTTTATAGTAACAGTTTTTACGCTTTTCGTATAGGCTTTTAGCGATGACGGACTTACTGACCTTAATGAACACAAGTAAAGACGGTTCAAAATTTCAGTTAGCTAAAGTAATGTGTTGTACTTTTTATCACGATTAAATCAGATTGTGAACATTTGCGTTTGTTTGATTTCGAATTGGCGTAAATGTCGGGGCGCAATTGTCAGGGTGCATATGTCGGAGTGCATTTGACGGGGCCCATTTGACGGGGTTCATTTGTGTCCTGGGCGCATTTAACGGTGCACTATTACTTTCATTACCAAAACACTGAATGTAAATAAATTTTATTGTAATGGCTTCAAAGAGGTCCCGGTATGGCGTACCGGCGCGTACCGTCACAACAAAGCACTGGTGATATGAAATTTTAAACTGATATCAAGCCCATGCAAAGCCATCAACAATTAAGCCTGCAAGAAGCCTGGGAGAATCACAATTAAAACTGGGTACATAAACTAGTGAAGCATATTATGAGTTATTAGAAATCAATTAGATTTTATTAGAAGAATGTTTTGAACAGGTTGTATTAGTTTTATGTTGTCTATGTCAGTACTAATTTTATGCATTCTGTGTGATTTGTATAATTTTTACATAAACTATGATTTGCACATTTTTAGCAGCTAACTTACAAGTGGGAATTTCTGTACGCTATTGTTCGTGTTGAACAAGACGTGCCTAACCAATACTAACTTCATTATTTATGTCTAAATTTGGCAATTGGTGACATGATTTGACCCATGAACTAAAAGCAAGGATAAACTAGTAAAATTTCCATGCTCAGTATAAACGGCAAGTAAAGGTTACTAAAGGACATGCTTACTTCATTCTGATGGGTTCCAATCATGTTCAGATTTTACCTCTTTAAGCTTTACATTGACTATCTTCATCAAATTTTAGATAGTGGTCCTGTGTACCGACCTCCTGAAGTCCTGCCCACTGGCATACATATTTCACCCATATTTCTGCACAGGAACCAAGCAAAAGGTGCGGCCAAGATAGTGCATGCATATGTTTCAGCATGTGGTCCAGCATTGTGGCTATTGCGCAAGAGCATGCTTCATCACTTTGCAGTGTAGTCTATTATATGAAACTAAAACTTGTATGACATTACTGACTTGCCTGAGTAATTAACACTGTCAGTATGTCATCACCATGAAAAGCATGCTGATCACTGAGGTATCTTAAATTGGACCATATGTTATTATTTGTGCATGAGCAGGGTGAACTGATTATAATTCAGACTCATATATAGCAGTATAAGGCAAAACAAGAATATGATTGCTGCTTGAAAATTCAGTACTGGCTTCCTTGAACTTAAACTTTTATTATGCTGTTAAGAACTTCAGCTAGTCCTTTACCCACAATTACTTTATTTTGAAGTCTGATCAAAGGCTTACCAACGGGACACTCTAGCAATCAATTTATGCATGGTCATTAGATCCTGTCACCTAAAAAGTGCATAGTAGTGATAACAGTAAATCTGTCACTCAGATGTGATGATAATTAGATTGAAGCAATTCAAGTAATAGGTTAAAAATTTGCTTTTCAGTGTATGCATAAGTGAAAAATTTGAAAATTTGATTGTGAATGAGGCTTAGTGATTTAGCTAGATTCAAGATTGGATTGGCAATGGACGTGCGCCTTAAATTACTTGACTTTCTAGTTGTATGTTTCAGCAGCTGTAAATGTATTTTTAAAATTCATTCATTTGATGTCCATTCAAATATTTATTAATTTAAATTAGATATGTTGTGTGAATTAATTAGAAACCTATATAAATTGTTATGTTGATGAAACTACTTCACTGGACATATTTGTTTGTAGGTGTTTTGCAAGGGAATGGCTCTTACCATATATTGATCATTGCAGTACTGATTACCGCCTTCCTTTTGGTGATATTGACAGTCGTTTTCATTGTGTACAAGTAAGTATTTCACGTACTAATTCTCACAATAAATGTACAAAAGTTATTTATGTATAATTGTACATATTTAGCTATCTACACGGTGAACGGAAAAAAGCAAACCTCTCTTATTACAACGATAAGTTATGCAATAATTTGTATATTTTAATAAAACTTGGAGAAACTTCAGTTTAAAGATTATGAATCAGATAACTGTAATTTTTTAGTTATAATGTGTGTTTAAAATGTCCTCCTTAGACCTCAACGCACGCACGAAGACGCGCTCGCCACAGACTAATTAAAGAATCGATAAAAGCTTGATCAATTCGTCACATGCGTGTAGACCCATTAGGCCTATACCCTAATGCAATTCTCCGACACCAAGCACCTTTGACTTGTAAGCTTTTCTAGCATCACACCCCCTGATTTTGTAGTCCTTGGGATTGAGTCTGGGCTATTTGGAAGCCAAAGTGCGGGGATCATGTAGAGGTTCGGTTTTTCCGTTCACAGTGTGCAGATGAAATTTACTGGTCATGCACACACCATTTGAACAGTGACCTGCCCAGAGATTATAGTCTTTTATCTATGCATACAGGAATCAGGCAAGTTAAGTGTTTTCTAAATATTCAGCAAAGATCAAACTTCAGAAGTGCCTAAATATGGCTACTCATATAGTTGACTAATAGATAAGTTTGAAACATAAGTGCATTAAAAATATTTTGTTATATCCATGTATCATTTTAATGTGTCAACAGTAGCGCTTAGGAAAGCACTGTTCTTGTTAATTTGTAAAGAAATAATTTAACTCCATATTGAAATTGCCTTTCAAATGTGCTTTTATAATTTACAACTTTTAACATTTGACTAGAGTATGAAAACATTTTAAACTGTCTATTGCATCTGTAAGTTGTATAATCTATATCAGAAATACTTTTCCTAAAATGCCTATTTCTTAAGTTCTGTTAATTCAACTTTAGTTTTGTTCAAGCAACCTCCTACCCATCGGGTTTTACATTTGGCCATGTAAGACATTAATTAGCTCCTACTTCAAAATGCTAAATTCTGCAAAAGATCCCAGCTATATCAATAGTTTTGCCTAATTCAACTTTAGATTTATCCACACAACCTACTAACCATCCAGTTTTACATTTGACCGTGCAAGCCATTAACTCCCACTTCATTCTAGAAAATATCTTTCTAAAGACAAGAGCAAAAGGCTTTAATTAGGTATGAACCTGTTCTGTTTTAGGAAGAGACGGTCACAGAACCACCAAAATCAAACGCCTACACAGGTAAAACAGTTTGCTTTTTGTAAATAAACGCAGGACTGATTACGGCATGCATGCAGAACCCCAGCACTTAACCAGGCTTGTAGGGACGTGCAATTGGCAGTAGACAATGCATCATAAGCAGCTATTGTGGACATGATTTGGATGTTCTAGCTCTACGATACTGCCAATATGTTTTGGCTACCGATTGCTGCAAAGGTTGTAGTGGTGATTTACAATTTTACATTCAGTTCTGTACATAATATCTTAAAAGACATTTATTTATAGCAGGGAAATAGCCACGTGATATGTACCTAAGACTTTGATCAGAGAATAATTATTGGCTAGACACAGCTGATATACCCAAAAACACATTTAGTTAGATCAGTGTAAATAACATTCGCTCTGAACCAAATCTGGTGATTAGTTGCTGTAAATAACAAAATTCAAAAGGTATTAGAAGATGTAGCCATGTCAATAATCTGTAGAACCACCTTTCTGTACAACTTCAATGACCTTCTCAGTGGTTTGTACTTTGTAACAAGACAAACATTCAGATGGTCATTATAGTTGAAAATGCAGTTCAATATTTAACAAAGTGGTCATGTTTGTTCCTATTATGACTGTCCATATTTGGTTCAGAGCAAATGTTATTCAGTCAATGCTAGAAAGCCAAGATCACCCAGAGAAAGCCACACACCCCATCAATGGTTTTCAACCAACACAAGGCTTTAGAATTCAGACCTATGTAGGTTGCTCTAACTTGTGCTGTCACTAGTATCCCAAAACCACTAGTTTAGTATATACTATAAAAAAAACTTTTTCAGTTTTAGGTTCTTCAGTACAGCCATCTGTTACTATATTTGAGCCTGTAGCATAGTATTCTGACTCAGGCTAAAGCTCGGTCCCTCTAACTCTATGCAGCACACATGAATAAGCTGATTCCTTGCACGTACGTTTTAAGTATTGCTTCAGATAGAGATAACAATAACAATTTCCATTGACTTGTTCTTCCTTTTTCTCTTCTGGTCTTCTATTTTCTTCTTGGCATTTCTTCACTCATTCTCCTCTTAGTAGTGCACTCTTGAATTGTTGTTTTGGTAGCATTTTATTCCCATTATCTTTTGAATGTCCACAATACCATAAGCAGCTCTTGACTAAAAATGAAGTTCTGAAGTTAGTGAAAATGTGTGAAAAAGTGTTGTAGGAGATAATAGTAGTAAGATTGATTGAAGAACATAATGGAGCAGAATTCTAGTTATCGCATTGCATCTAAACATTTATATAGCGCCTCTTGTAGAGTAAGCCGTTCAGAAGCACTTCCAGTGCGCAAGGCTTCGAGTTATAGCACTGTCTTGCTAAGAAAACTCACTAAGGCACTGATATTGTGATGATTTTTATTAATATTAACTTTTTTCAGAGATCAAACAGTCATCCTTTAAAAGACGTTGAAAATGCATCTAGAGAATTACTACGAAAGGGAGAAGACACCAATGGCAATGATAAAGGCACAAGTTGACATTGAAAGATGCTGAAATAAAAGAGAACGTTCATTTCAGTTCTAAAAAATACAATAGAAAAACCACCTCCAAAATGAAGGTCTGCATTGCTGGATGCCATGAGCTCCATTTTAAAACCTGGTGAAATACTGATCTTCAATCGTTTGTACAGGTGAAGAGTTGAACACTGTGGCAGTCATTCAAGAAACCAAGAAGAATATATATGATAAACTTTTGCATTTTGTGTATATACAAAAATTTTGTGGCTTGTACAATTTATCTGTTTTATAATTCCAGTTCATCATGAATCATTGTATTGTATACAACAATGTAACAATTATCTCCTGGTTTATTTTTTCATTAAGTATATTACCGGTTTTGCTTGAAAGTAGCTGTGAAATAGAAGGTGCTGTATATTCTGTTGTCTAAAAATTCAGTATTAGTGTGAGAGTAGTCATTAGTATTATTGCAAAGCTGCTTTAGTAGAGAAAACTGTATACCAATTTGAGAGCAAGTCGAACAAATGTCCAAGGTCTGTTCGTTGCTAGAGGTCTTGTAAATGCAACAACTAATCTGCTACTTCAACGTGAAGTTTATTGCAAAGCAACTTTAGAAACTCTAATCACTCATTTATTAAATGGGCATTCAACCTACACTTAATTTTCAGTTTGAGTCAATGACTGTTCTGAGCAGTTAGTTTGACAAGTTAATTAAGCTGTGTTAAATTTACCCTTAGATTGGAGCTCAGCTAAAGTAAAGTATCAGTATGTTGAATGTTGATGTCTGCTAGTATTTTACTTTAGTAAACTTACTGTAGGCAGATTGTTAGTTTCAGAAATTCAGACAAGTATAGAAATGTAACAGTTTTCTTACAGCTTGTACAAAAGACTGATATAGTAAATCACCGAATAGATTTGAAAAGGTTTTGTTTCCAACCGTAACTAGAACCATTTCATTCATTCACCTTTGTCACTTCATGCATCTTCACTCAGCCTGCCTCTTGAACTTTGAATTTGAGGCTGAGAGCAATAGAAAGGTGAAAATGTTTGTGGCAGGAAAGTTTATATTACAGTGGAATAAAAGGTTTTGTAATCAAATCGCCAGATATTTAATGTCTGCAGCGATTTTGCAACATCTATGACCAATGCAATAGGTATCGCTAAGGCTTGTGATATTGCAGTATTCCTGTTAGTTATTGCTAAGGAAATGTTAAAATCATAACAGCCAGACTGACTGTGCCTAGGATGTTGTTGGTTGTTGTTAAAGCTTTGTTACTAGTTGGTTGTACAGTAAATTATTGCATTTCTGTGAGACTAATACAGTATATATAACAGGTAAACTAAAGCACAAAATCAGTGACATTGGTCTTATTAAAATAAATTAATGTATTTTCAGTAGAAATTGTTCTTTCTTCACGACTATCAGAAGTTTTCTTTAATTTCAAAATACCAAAACATTTCCAAGTTTGAACAGTACTACAGAATCAAATGTCGACTATACCAACAAACTTGTTTTCCGTTAGAAGCATAAAATCTAAAATGAATTGTCAGTGGCAGTGATACATGTAGCTTCTTGGATGTCTGCCATTTCACACGAAAGTATTCTTGTAGTCAACAGCTTTCTTTCGGCAGCTATATGAGATACCTATTAAATAAAGCAGTCATTCAAAAATTGAATGTCTCATGCATCTTATGCATCTTGTGTAAAAAGTAACTGTAGAAGTCATTCATAATATTTGTGCTTGACAACAAATGGATTTTAGATTAGGAAATTAGACTTTGAGATTGACATTAAAATTAATGAAGCCTATTACAACTACCGAAGTTTGTGGAAGGAGAGTATCCATTATCCGTACAACTATAAAACTTGTATGCCAGTGAAATTACAGTACTTATCAACATCTGCTTCACCTCTGATTCAAGTATATTAATGTCTGTCACATAAATCTCATATCATTCAGTAGAACTAGATCTTATCTCCTAAAAAGTTTAAAAATTGGCTTACTGACATTATGATGCAATTTTGGATGATCTGATGATATTGATAAAAGATTACCTTTAGATATACTTTGAATTTTTCCAGAAGAAACTTCCATTTTAGTTCGGTTCGTTTTGTGTCACTTAAGTTGAGAAATTCTTGAACCTTAAGAAAAATGGTCTAAATAATTAGAAATTTTAATAAATTTAACACTATTATAAAACAAATACAACATATTAAATTCGGTGTACTAAAAGTAAATATTCTTTCCAAATTCGAGAATAATAACTGCAGTAGCAAGAGAGGTAATGTCAACTTCACACAACTACAACAAAACTGAGAGTGGGTTAAAGCAAGACACTTGTTTTCATGCTTCTGAAGAAAATGCTAATAAGCATGATTATTGGCTGAAGCATGGCATCATTCAAAAAGGTCATGTTGTTTAATGTCCCAACTAGTGTTCATCAATATTTACTGACCAAGGAGAGACTGATGACTGAGAGTGTATGCCATTCTATTCCGTGGATCGTCATTTATCAAAATATTATCTGGAAACAGTCTGTCTAATCTCACTGCATCTGCCAGTATTGTACGAACAAAAGCAACTGGCCACCAAGTTGGTATTGAACAAATTTTAGTAAACAGCCTTGACCCATGCTAAATAAAAAATATTGTTTTAATTAATGAAACAATCAATTAATGAATCGATGAATGAAAGTAAACTGAAAAGAAACTTAACGGTGTATCCCAGAAACTTCTCAGCAACATCACTTGTCAGAAAACAGTTGGTTATGGTTCCGGTCTCATCACTTAACGAAACTCTTATCTCAAAAACCTTCGGGAACTCTTCAAGTGTAAGATTGACCGATGGCGGACAATTCACATTGCCACATACCAATGAATCTTTAGTAATGCGGAAATTACAACGAGAGCTGAAAGACACAGATTAACCAAACTAATAATAGTAAAATTTTATTTCAAATGCATTAAACCTTATCTACCTGTATCGTTCAAAACTGATTTAAATACCTTAAACTTGTGGTCTTGATTCTGTAAGTGGTATCTACTTAAATTGGTTTACTTAATAACTGTAAAATGTGGAACATTTATTTCCATTACAAGATTATTTTGCAAGCACCCGAATGCAGAGTAGACCTCTGGAAGTCTGTAATTGTAATTAATTACTTCTATTGTCTCAGCGTCTTATGCACAAAAAGGCATCAACAGATGACATTAAATCCAAGTCGTAATATAAGTGTTTGCACAGCGTACTAATTCCGTCTGATCACAATGACATCAGGGATTGTATGAAGACTTACCACCTCATGGATATCACAGCTGAGATAGAGTCATCTATGTCAAGCATTGAAATGAATGCATAAACTATCACGTAAACGGCTTTGCTGTTTAACCTTTCCAGCAAGTGATTGTCCTTAAGTTGAACGATTTTGTACACATCATTAATCTGAGTCACTGGAGCAGAAAGAGCAAACACATATTAAGTGCCAGTTGATGCAACATAAGATGATTTGTCAATTATAATTGTAAACTGATAAAGTGCCACTTCAAGAAGAACTAATCACTGGCGATGTGAGCCAAACCAGTGAAATAACTGTCAAAATACAGTCCACAGAGGCAAGGGGTAAATTGTCAAATGATAAGCCAAGTCATGATTACAGGGCGATGCAAGTAAGCCAAATACTTTGTCATTTACTTCATTTTTAAACAATTTGCAAAAATTTAGCAAGCTTGGCATTCGCTTAAATCAACCCAACGGCTGCATGTGGTCCACATGTTGGACAGCACAGTTCTAACACAGTTCTTCTTACCTCCCTTAGCTAGCCTCCATTCCTTCCACAATGCAATGATTCTCTCATTTCATTCAATTTGTATAAACGTCTATACTTACTTATTTACTTTTAATCAGATGGCGACAGAGACAGATTTGTGGTTCCAGCATATGCAAATGAGACTGCTATGCCACCGCACAACCTCTCTATAAGGAGAGGAGCATAATAGATTAAGCAACAAAACAGTCAACAAGTAGAAAGGACAAAATATCTTTCAAGATGCTTAGAGATGAAAGAAAGGTGGGAGACAGGACAGTTATTAAAGATGCCATTGGAGTAAAGATACTAAATTGTAAATCTGGTCTGTTGATGTGTATACAGGCTTAGTAATACATTGACACTGATGCTTAACTGAGGGAAAACCACTGCTCCTATTATTGGAAACTGGAAGTGAACTCTGACCCAGGGAGGTGTTACAGAGCAAATGCAAAATGATAATAAATCATAAATAAAATCCCTAGTCAGTTTACAGAATTTAATAGGTGACTCTAGCAGGAGACCACAAAGAACATGTCCAAAGCCTTCCAAAGGCCTGGACAAAGTCTGCTGTAAATTATTCCATTACATGTATAAGTGCTTAATCTATTTCTATCTATCTATCTATCTGTCTATCTATTTG
>JAQFXW010000689.1:0-17378 GCA_034693945.1 Dendrobaena attemsi
TCAAGAACCTACTCAGAATCGCTCCCAGTCCAACCACGACAATACAATTTCGACTTCAGAAGTTTGAGAAAGGCAACGATGCCATTTCTAGGCAACAGGCGTATATCCAATGGAAGCCAATTCCAGAGGGAGGGGCCAACAACGGAGAAAGAACGGGACTGGTGAGTAGAGGGCTGAGCCATGGACCCCTTTATAAAGGGGTCCATGGCTGAGCCCACATTAAACGTGAAAACAATAATCCCAATATGAAAGCTGAGTAACTGTGAGCGAAGGACTTGTTCAAGGTCCAAACGACACGTGTGAATTGGGTCTGAATCGAAAACACAGCCTATCGGACGCATGTCGACGGCTATCCCACTGCACCAACACGTTTCAGATCATTAATTGGAATTGCTGCCGTTTAAATGGTCGACGGGTTGAAGAATTTAACTCGATTAATGAATTGGAAAATGAATTGTAAAGAACTGATGAGCGCAACAGTTAATTACATACAGTTACTTATTTATATCTGGATAGTTATTGGCCTCCACTTGCACACCTTTTAATCGTCGTCTCTCGACGATATGTTTACGTGAAACTTCATGGACGAGTAGTTCCCGAATGATCAGCTGAAATATGCTAAACCATTTTTTGGCACCGACGGCAACGGCCAATATTGTCATAAGCTATCGTTAAACTGATGAAAAACACACACACGAGTAGTTCCCATGGTTGAAATAATCCCGAGCAATTTTTTTGCTCCGACGGTAAAGGGCATTGATGCCATACACCGTCGTTATACACATTTTCTCAAGACGAATAGTTTATGAGAAACAGGGATTAAAAGAAGTCCGTCCATAATCATAATATTTATACACTCTTTGAAAAGAACCTAACCTCTTCTCTTGCTGTGAAGCCGACCTGTGCGTCGTGCTATGCAGACCGTATTTAGTATAACTTGTACTTGTAAACCAAAACTCGGTTAGCGATTGGTCATTAAAGAATAAATTATATTATATTATTATTATTGTTATTTTTTTTTATTTATTTATTTTTTTTTACCCGAGGTATCAATTATTGTTATTAGAAATACGCTTTCACGTTATTTTTTTATTTCTGACGGTAACGGGATCTGTTGCCATAAGGCATAAGCTGTCGTTAAACTGATGAAACACACACGCTCTTCGAAATAAAAGACGTTACATTGTTACGCTGTGAAAATTGAGACTCGACATATCTCTCTCCTTTCGGACTTGGATTAATCCGTCGTTGGGAGGGATCAGCCACTCGGATTTTCCTATTCCACTTGTTCCTGTCTCCAAAATCCTACTTCTTCAGTTTCGATTTCTTCAGTGTGTTGATGTATCTGACCGTCCATTGCATTCTTGTCGTCTCAAATTGCACACCTATAAATCGGCTTCTACAATGAAATATATATATGGAATATTTCAGTATGTCTTATATTAAAGTGTCCTGATGACAAAGTCATAAGTTCAAAGCACAGCTCGGCTGGTGGTGATATTTAATTACAGATGTCTGTATACGTTCTGTAGTAGTAACTGTAGGGTCATTAGACCCAACCAAGTCAAGAGAATAGAGGACGGGTTCTTATAGTCGGCCTTTCTGTGCGTTTTTTTAGCAGCTGATGGTTTTCCACAATGAAGAGATATACTATAATATTTTTTAAATTTTTTATTTATTATTCCTATACCGACCCTTCAAGTCCATTTACTACTCAGAGACGATCCAAATCACAGCTCGGAGGTGTGTCAGAGTCAACACGGCAAGCGTCTCAACCAATTCTGAGTGAAAAATTCGCTTAAAGTGGGATTCGAACCTGGAACCATTTGATGTAAGGCGGCGACCTTCATTACTACACTACACTAATGCGCCCCATAATTGTTTTTGGTCTGCCTCTGTATGCTTCAGCCTACTCGTGGGAGCGGTAGTGTAGTGGTGAATGTCGCCGCCTCGCAACCAAAAGGTTCCAGGTTCGAATCCCACCCACCACGTAAGGACCCTTAGCAAGTCCTTCACTCACAATTGCTGAAGCGCTTTGGCGTGTAAAACTCCGACACACCTCCGGGCTGTAGTCGGGGCCGCTTCTGAGTACTAGGAGACTTGAAGGGGCGGTATAGAAATGTGTGAATAAATAAAAATAAAAAAATAAAATAAATATATCGTAGGGGTACATATTTTTCAGGACACATTGCATATCTCTGACCTAAAACGCCTTAAAACCTAGCAGCCCTCTTACACTCGACAACTATTCGCTATCCAACCGCTCGGGTCTACACGCTCGTTATCTCATCTTATTCTATCTCGCCCTCCAGTTTCATCCTCTCTTAAATTCGGCAACCACTCCTTATGCTCTGCGCTGCACCAGCCACCTGGAACGCTCTTCCACAGACTCTCTGCAAGTCTGTTTACCCTCCCATTTAATCTGTCGGTCCTGCCACTCCTGCGCATCGCTCTTTCCTCTGCTGTTTTCCACTCACGTCTCAAAACCGAACTCTTCCGTTATCATAATCATCCTGCGTCAAAGGTGGGAGACTTGTCCCCGCGACAACCCCCCTCCCACCCTAGTTCGCCTGATTATATTCGTGCTCCACCACCCGCCCACCATCATCAACATTTATTTCTACCGTATACCATCATGTAGTTTCCTCACCCGAACTTACCCGGATTTTGACCTGGCACCGGAACGGCTATTGTGTTTTTATTTGTTAGGCCTATAGCGCCGGTGTATATTATACAGAATTCCTACACATTATAAGTTCATAACTATACCATAACAGTGTGACAAGGTATTCTACTAGAAAACGCAATAGTACATAGTAAATAGTACTATATTGGTAGAATACGTGTCAAACACTTATTATATTCAAATTAGAATCTCTTTGCTACAGATATTATACTGTGTGTGTGTGTGTGTTTCTTCAGTTTAACGACAGCTTATGACAACATTGGCCGTTGCCGTCGGTGAGAAAAATTTTCTCGGGTTATTACAACCATGAGTGAGCTTGTAACTGACACAGAATTTGACTACTGCATTTTCAAATAAAAATGCGAAAAGACACTCAAGCAACAATCGTTTGGTGCGCCTCAAGCTATTATAAGGCGTAGTAGACCATTTACGGAGGTGTTTAATTGAACTTAATTAAAGCGAATAATTATTTTTGAATGTTCTTTACAAACAGGTCATTCGATTCTGGTGACTGCTCTGATCGCCCTGGCGGTCGTCTGTGTCATACTGGTCTCGGGAATCATCTGCATTAAGTGGTAATTATTATGTCTTTTGTGTCCATGGATACGCTATAAAACAGGTAAAGGTAAACGATATAATTAGCTGGTGCCGAGCGCTTAGCTTTACAGAGTGCTTCAGAAGTATCGAGTTAACGATTTACGATTCACTTGCAAGTGCTTCCGTGGAGGAAGGGGTTATGATGAGTGAGTGACGATGAGTTCTCTGCCCAAAGGTATGGTGGGGCGCGGTAGTGTAGTGTTGACGGCCGCCACGACCACCCTCAGCGTTAGGACATTAAGCAAGTCCTTCACTCACAACTGCTTGAGGCGCTTCGGCGTGTTGACTCCGACACACCTTCGGGCTGTGATCGGGACACCCCTGAGTAGTATATGGACTTGAAGGGGCGGTAATATGCTAAACAAATAAAATAAAACAAGTAAAATTGTATAGCGACCGTTTGGCCTCGACCTAGTTCATTTTTCTTTGAATCGATCGGGTGAGATCCTTCACTACCGCTCGTCCGTTTCAATGGACGCAACGCCATTTTAGGTTCTGTCTTGACAGCGTTTAATTTTCCCCAACGTGAGGAAAGTTTCTTCCAGGATTAGCATTTCGCCCCACCCTCTCCCCGAGAAAATGGAGAGAATAAAATTAGTGTACATTTTAAAGAAAGCCAATTAAGTTGGAGCCCTAAATAAGCCAAGAGAAGCCAAGGTCCCAAAAATAGCGTAAAAGTCAACAATTTCTACAAAATTTTGATTTTTTACGAGCTGATGACAGTTTTTAGTCCTAGTTTGAAACACCTCATTCACCATTCACCAATAATATTATTAAGACTTTCATTTGTGAAAAGTGCCTGTGGTAACTGAATAATTTTACGGACATAACTATTTCAGACTGAGACATGATATTGAGGTGTCTTCCGAAATGATCGAGCATCAATAATATAAGCAGTGGCGTAGGCAGATTTACATTCAAGAGGAGATAACTTCGGTCCGGTGCCTATAAGCGACAATGCCTAGGCCTATATGCGGTACAACCGATTTTAGGCACCGCCACGACGGTACCATCGCCTTCAGGCACCGCTATAACGGTACCACCGCTATCGGCACCGCTATAACGGTACCACCGCTATCGGCACCGCTATAACGGTACCACCGCTTTCAGGCACCGCTGTAACGATACCTCCGCTTTCTGGCACCGAAGCATGGTCCAAGTTCAATTTGCAATCGACTGATATTTAATATGTTGAATGTCTTTGCGAGAGAAAAGTTATACCAATCAGTACAAACTGCCACATGACTTGCGTTGGCCAATTCGTTTCTGCGAATGTATGGCCGTCAACCGCATTTTAGGATGGTAGCCTTAGTATACCCCATGATTGTGAGGTACAGGGTGGGAGAAATCTAACGCAAAATATATCAAAAGAAGCCAAATTGATTGCTTTTAGTTTAGGTTATCCTAAAACCGTTCTCGCAGATCCGTAGCCATTTGAAAGTTATCCGCGAATAAGCGGGTCTGGGGTCCGGTCGGACCCCCTTGGGCATCCGAAGGTTAATAATAATGGTACACCGTACACAACGCATACACCGCTGCTGCGTATAATCGCCTCAGTAAATACTGTGCTGTGCAACCGAGTGTACTCAGTAGTGTTGCTTGCTTATGTTCAATAGAGTCAACTCCGAGAAAGCTAACGTTCGAACTGTGCTTCTAGTATTTATAAAGCGCATGTTAACGTGAAAAGAGGTGTTTAAGGGTTGTGTTAACTTGGAAACGGTATGTTAACAGCTCTTTAAAAGCTGCTTGCTTATTTATTTGCGCATTTCTATACCGACCCTCAAGTCTCCTACTACTCAGAGGCGGTCCCGACTACAGCCAGAGGGAGTGCCAGAGTTTACATGCCAAGACGCCACGGGCAACTGTAAGTGAAAGACTTGCTCAAGGTCAGTAGGTGGGCGTGGTATCCGACCAGTCTCCCCCACCTTTTCAGGGTCTGGTCTGCACATTGCCACTGGTAGCCCTATGCTCCAATTAATTTGTCACCGGATAAATTTAGAAATGCGATACAATCCATAAATGAGCGTTTTCCTCTGGCGCAAGCTGCGCCCGACTGGCATATGGATTGAAGCCCCTGCCCACAGAAGAAGAAGAGCAGTCGCGTAATTTAGCCCGGAGGCGGTCAATGGGTAAGAAGCGTTATCGACCTCATATTCTTAGCATCAGCATACGATGGCGGGTGGCCAGTCCTCTCCCTCACCGTCTCATCATCCCACTGACAGTGTGCAGTCAGTGTACTCATCATGGCCGAATTGGCTGCAGACATCTCGAACCAATATCTGCCGTGGGCGGAATTTTAACCCCAGACCTCTCGGTTGACAGTGCGCTATTAAACCACACTATTATCAAGACGATCAAATGAAGCATAGACTTCAATAAGTAATGGTAGTAGTTTCCTGGGTTTAACGACAGCTTATGACAACAGAGGCCGTTGCCGTCGGTGCAAAAATTGGTTAAGCGAGTTTTCGCAACTCAACTTGATCAATTGTTGCGTCAATAAGTAATTATTATTATTCAAAAGTTTAACGTCGTCGTATGGCAGCACAGGCCGTTGACGACAATTCACAATAATATTTGCATACAATGCAAGTAACGTTAAATCAGTCATCCAATAGCAATCTCTGCTACGACATCGATAAGTAATAATGATCCCTATGCAACTATCAAGGCCGTACACAGCGCGTGTTTTGGGTGTTTAAACACTCCCAGAAACGAACAGAAATGTCAATGTAAAAGTTCGCTTTCAGTGTGAAAACGTGGGAAAATACTGAGTTTTGGAGCGTAAAACACCCCCGAAATGAAACTATGTAAAAGAAATTTTTGTAGGACGTGGAAAAGCCTCCCGAGACAAAATCCTGGCTACGGCCTTCAAGGGACCACATTCAAAACTAACTAGAACATAATTATTTATGGGACGCGGTAGTGTAGTGGTGAAGGTCGCCGCCTCGCAACCGAAAGGTTGTGGGTTCGAAATCCACCCACAGCGTAAGGACCTTTAGCAAGTCCTTCACTCACAATTGCTGAAGCGCTTCGGCGTGTAAAACTCAGACACACCCTCGGGCTGTAGTCGGGACCGCCTCTGAATAGTAGTGGACTGTAAGAGGCGGTATAGAAATACACACATACATATTGACAAGTGTTTCTTTTGCACATGCAGGCATCACAGCGTCTATCGTGGACTTGGCCAACGTCCCATCTCCGAAACAGCGAATAAGATCAGCCGCCACTACGAATTCTCTAGCTCTGGGATCTTCAGTCCGGACTACAAGGACCCCTGCAAGAACGACCCCAACCCTTCTTCCACCCTCAGGGTCAACGAATACGCCACCTGGCGGCTGGTAACTGCCCACTCACCGGGGACCGCGCTCTCCCCAGCGGGACGCGTGTACGAAAGTCTCGACGTGGCGCCTCTAGCGAGTGCATCGTCGCGAGCGAACAGAGGCGACACCTTGCGAATTGACAGACGACACTGCACATTACCGTACCATCCAGTGGATATACTGGCGTGGGATACAGCGCAAAATCAACTGTTTGCCAGCTGTAAGCATACCCTATAGATATTCGAGAACTCTGTTATGACCTGCTTGGCTCAATCTCAACGCTCACAAATGTACAGGACTCAATCGGTAGCGTAGTGGTTAGCGCGCCGGACCGCAAACCGAAGGGTCCGTGGTTCAAATCCCGGAAAGGGTAGAAATTTCGTTCCCTCCCAATTCGGCTGTCGTCGGGAAGATAGGACAGCGAGGAAGATGACTTGCATACGATGTCATATGCCGAGGGAAAGAAAATGAGGTCGCCAACACTTCATGCCCATGATTACAACACGGGACTTGCACCTCAGTGCCAAGCTTTGAGACTTATATGCAATTTATTTAATTCAGCAAGCTCAATTGCAGTGTGCATTCAAATATTCTAACCCAGAAGTATGTGTAACCAGTCCTTTTTGGTGACGGTACCCGCCGGTACCTTTTTGCGCCTATTGAATAAAATTTACTTACATGAAGTGTTTTTAGCAATTATAGTCAAATTAAAACGGTAACTGTGTTAAAACTCATATGCTTGGTTTGCAAAATGTGAGTTATAACTAAAAAAGGGTCATCAGTTTTTTAGGGCATGGATAGCCTACACCCTGCAAGAGATCCGGAATAAAAATATCGTAGTTTTGCGTACCGGAACCTATATTTCTTTTACAAAAAAAAAACTAGATCCATCAATTTGTCCCAGCCAAGGTGAACATTAAATATTTTAGCACTGATATTCAAACCCAATAATTTTGTCATCACAGACCAACCAGTTGTAGTGAAAACAGCACAACTTTATTTGAACCACATGTTTTACAAATAAATACTTTCTAAACTACTGTACCGAGCTTGCAAACAGTACATGGTGTGCAAATACCCAGACTCTCAGGTAGGCCCTACAGTCCTACACCAAAGGAAATACTGTATAAACAGTAGTCCTCTTCATGTATTTTTTATTTTGGTAAAAAGAACGGGGGTACGAATTTATTCTCCAAGATTAATTTGGTCTGAAATGTGAGGGGGAAAGAGGTAAAATGTATTCTCCAAGTTTACTTCGATATAAAAAGCTGGGTATAATCAAATTGCTTCTTTCATGGCATATTCTACATCAGAAAGCTCAAAAAGGAACATTTTGTGTTTGGAAAAGTGGGGGTACGGTACCCTCACTTCAAAAAGTGAAGGATACATGTACCCCCACAAATTACGCCTATGCGCAGTAACACCAATGTGTGAATTCAGGTATTAGACTGCTGGTGTGTAACTGACCCTAAAGTTTCTACAATTCTTCAGACTAAAGATAACTAGATTCGACAACAGTTGGTCTCAGTCAAGGTGAACAGAAAATATTATATCACTGAAAATCAAACCAAATTTTATCATCACTGACCAACTGTTAAAAGTGTCAATCGGGACATCATTTAAAAACTGTTATGAACCTTATTCGCATACATGTTTCACAAACTAAATAATTTACTTCATAATTCTGCAAACTAAAGATCTCAAGCATACATTTTAAACACAGGTCAAGTTAAACACATCAATTCGGGTCTTTTGACTGCAAGTTTACACAGCTGGCACAACCACTCCTTTCTCCTGAAAGAACACGACATTCAAAAGTGCAAGGAAATCAGAAATGTGACTATCTTCAACAGAAATTAAGACCGCCCGTCACATAGTTTCATCATTTTTCTTCCAATCAAACTAGAATTCATTCCCAAATGCATGAACATAACTGCTAGGCAGAGAATACTGTCAATCTAATTGCCAGGGAAAAAATATGCTGTAATCATACACACAATCAAGCAAACAATACTTTTCTAAACTAATCAATCAAACAGTTTAATTATTCTGCCAAATAGAAACACAAGACAACTATGCCGAAATAATAAATGTTATTTAATACCAATTGGGTTAGTTAAATTAGTTAACTTAAGTGAAATGCTATTTAATACCAAAACTGTATTCCATGACAGGATCCTTACAAACCAATAGTGGAATATGGAAGGGTTTTAATGGGATTACTTTGTTATATCCCAAACATACTAAGTCATGGCCAGCACATAATGATCTGTCACAACTGTGAGCAAGGGAAGTCTTGAAATGGAAGGACATGTTCTACTTCTGCACGATTGAAAGCAATGAAAACAATCAGAATCAATAGTTACATCAAAATAAATTGCTTATAATTAATTAAATGCAACTGTTTCTCATGACAGGATCCGCACATATCGACAACAAATATGCAAGGGTTTTAATGAGAATTGGTTTATTCTATCCCCTTTCTACAGTCAACCACAGCACTTTAAATCTGTGATAAACTGTCAGCAGGGAAATTTAAAATCAATCCTTATTACCCACACACGTAGACTTTTCTACTTAGCATAATTTAATCAGCAATAATTCTTATGCTTTTATAAACAAACTTCTTGAAACTACCAGTTTAATATTACAGCTATTTTTAATCCCCCATTCAAATGGGTACCACTACCATTGCTAGAGATTTAAGTGAATTACCAAGCAAATTTACTCTTTTGAGCTATGCTGTCTTTAAAATCAGAGAAAAAGACTCTGTCTTATCATTTATTGAATCGCCAAACATTTTTACTATAAATAATGGCTCAGTGAAACATCATCAACATCTTATTTTATGCATTCACCTGCAAAAGCAAGTCTGCACTAAAAAAATTACCAGCAAACAACTAACAAAGCCTAACGTTTAAGCGACTTTAGAAAGGAATAATTTATTTTAGATTCGTTTTTCGAAGTACTCACACTAACTTTGGCAGTAAAATGTTTTAGAAGCCTCAGTCCTATCATGTTCTAATCATGGAAATTCATCCAAAGGCTCATAAGTTTTCATCACAGGCTTCAGACTTAAAATAAAGCAGCTTTATTTCATTCTTATCAGGATATTATTCTTAGGCACGACAGAATATTTTAAGGATTAAAAATCGTCAAGTTAATTCAAAATTCAAGTGAACGTAGTACAAAGCTCGCAACTTTCTTGTAAATTAACTCTCAAAGAATAGCATTAATTCTAGAAGTTTCTGTTAATACTGAACCCGAGTCAGATACTATCAAGCGTTACTGTAATTCACTGGAGTATCCTCTAGTAAAAGTAATTTCCATCACTCTCAGGTAGCTTCAATTCGAATTTTACATTTCACGCGCATCCCTTATCGGCAGCTTAACATTTCAAATAAACGTACACGGTTAATCATTTTAAAGATAATTAGTTTTAGACTATACAAAACACTAATAAAATTGTGAAAGTCTTCTCCAATCTCGGTGGAACTTAGTTAAACCACACCACGTGTTAAACGATTAGTTACCGCATTTAATAGATTCATCGATTCAATTTTACTAGAAAATAATACTAGAATATTTTCTAAATGAATACGTCTACTCAATATCAAAGCGGCTGTTACCGATCTTTGATAGCAATATAATTAATTTTGAGATTTAAACTCAAATGAGCCACCTTTACCCGACCAACTTCTTCTCGAAAATGAACGAGCAAGGAAGATTAGATCATCTTCCGGTTCCGATTTCAAGCACTTAACGACTCAAGTCGCGCAATAATGCCTAGCCCAACTTCAATACCGCGCCGTTTGCAAGCCCAAGCACACTAGCCCAGCAATAATTCCCAAAATGTTGTAGGCCTACTAATTATTAATTAATTACTAATTATTCCAATGTCCAAACTTTGTTGAATGCCTATATCAAGCATTCACATAAAATCGGAATTAATTTCAGCAACCCAGAGTCTGTTAGAGATTTTGCTTAGGATCGTACAATTCGGACTCAGAATACTGCGGACATACGTGTTGATAATTAAAATTGTATGTCTGACTCAACGAAAAGCTCGTGAATAAGTTGGGTAACCGCGCTTGCCTCAGTGGCGCTTTATAAATTTGGAGATTACGGCAATTTTAGCGTTCACATAATACAGTACGCGCCTGCTGACGGCTGTCCCTGCTCGTTTCGTATAAACGCCTAGTAGTGTGTAATCTAGTCCCCATCTTTTCAAAATTTTCACCATACATAATAGCCTGACTTTTCGTAATTTTCAATGCAAATAATGTCATCACTTCCAATTTTGGGAAAAATCTACACTGTAACTCCCCAAAATAACTGATGACATTTTTATAGTCATCCATTCTATGTTTGAGGAAAATCTCCTATGCAACTCAAAATAAATCTGGTAGCCCTAAATCCTGTTTTTCTGGGGGAAATGCTTATCCTGGGGGGGGACTCCCCCCCCACGCTGGTCTAGATCAATAACTGATGCTAGTAGTTTAAACAATTATGTATAAACAATTATGGATGAAATAGAAAGCTTATAATTCTCTAGGTGTAATTCTCTTGTGTATTATTTATTTATTTATTCACACATTTTTATACTGCCCCTTCAAGTATCCTACTACTCAGAGGCGGTCCCGACTGCAACCCGGAGGTTGCCGGAGTTTACACGCCGAAGCGCAGTGAGCAATTGTGAGTGAGGAACTTGCTCAAGGTCCTTACGCGGCGGGTTGGATTCGAACCTCCTGCCTTTCGGTTGCAAGGCGGCGACCTTCACCACTACACTACCGCGACCCACATTATTTTAGATACTAAGAGTCTAAAGAAATATTCCAACGAGAAAGACCTCCTCGACAAATTCAGCAGCAGTTTATTTACCGAGGCCCGTAGTAACGAAAGCTAAACTGAAGCGTTGAAAAAATAATCATTTAATAAATAATGTTTACAAAGCACATTGAGATACACATTAATTTTGGAAAGCGACACATAGACCACGGTTACTGGAAAGCCGTGTTGTGTTATCAGCAGGTTAGAACACGAGAACTAGAGATTACCTGTGCGAAATACATCCTAAGTAGAAATCGTACAAGGCTAAACATCCAATATTGTTAACTTATAGCATGACCTCATGAAACACCGATGTCACGACAAATAGGCCATATAAATTATGCATGGAAAAATAAATAATTTATGCATAGATTTTAATAAATTATATAAATTAAAATAATCAATGCATAAATTATGACAACTTGACCTTATAAACTATGCAAGAAATTGATATTGCATGGCATCCATTGGCCTTTTTGTAACATGACCTTGTTATTCCTAGAACACCCATACATTAATTATACCATGAAACCTTTCGTAACATATCCTCAATCTCATGACAGAACCACAATTTACAAGACACGACCCCAGTATATCATAACCTCATTTTGCTGACCTCGCAACATGACCTCACGCAGAACATTGCTTCATTTTCTACTTATTTATTCACACATTTCTAAACCGCCCCTTCAAATCTCCTACTACTCAGAGGCGGTCCCGACTACGGCCCGGAGGTGTATCGGAGTTTACACGCCGAAGCAATTGTGAGTGAAAGACTTGCTCAAGGTCCTTACACGGCGGGTGGGATTTGAACCTACAACCCTTCGGTTGAAAGGTGGCGACCGTCACCACTACACTATCACGCCCCGCTAGTGCATAATGTACTTCTAGATCACAAACCTCTTCAGAGAAGCACCACTGCTAGCTTCCAAAGTCTTATAAACAGGCACTCGAATTAATTAAAACCATTACCACAAGACAAGTTGGTCTTTAAAAAAAACCTCATCAAGTACTATTTGCTCACCAAAGCAAGGATGGCCAGGGGCTTCTATCCCCCCCCAAGCAGTCGGGCTCAAAAACTCATGACTTTACATTTTCCCGCCTCAAAAATATTATTCCATCCCCTGTTACCAGTCTTCCCCCTATTTCTGAAAATTATACATTATAAAGTGTTAACTTCCTGTTTTCCACTGGGCGCACTTTCGCCCGCTTGGTATAGGGATAGAAGCCCCTGACTGAAACAGTACTACAATCCAGACCATTCCGCAGCTCTGCAACTCTTGCACTGTTACTCTGAAGTACATCTGCCGTACTGTTACTCTGGGTTCATTAAACAGTTCATATCTGTGTTCCCATGGCAGTAGCCCTATTTGGTGCTAATTCAAAGAACCTCTTCCAAGGTAGTGCTTCATTTCCAGTAATAATCATATATAGGCTTCCATGAGATTCCTGCTGCTCTGCCTTCTCTCTAATGTTGTCAGTCCACATTTTCCCAACCTTTCTTCATGCATAGCACAGGTTCCAGTATCTCGAAATAATGTTTGTAGCTGTTCTCTGCACCCTTTCCAGTTTTTATATCTCCTGTTTCAGATATGGATTCTATACCTGCAGTGTTCCAGCTAACCTCAGCATTGCATGCTTGCTTCTGGTGACTATAAATAAGTAAGTAAGTATATTCTTTATTCTCCATCTGCAAACGCACTATATACTACACACGGTGAGAAACATGAAAATAAACATTGAATTAATAATAAGTAATAAATGTTAGCCATAATTTGGTCAAGTTTATATATCGGTAATGTAATAGTAATTATTAGTGTTATGTCATGCTCTCCACTTTCTGTAGCTTTATTGTATTGCTTTAGAACTTATAGCAGAATATGCATGATTACTTTAACTGTCAAAACTGAACAGAATAATGCAATTCCCATCACTAGACAAGAAACCATGGATTCTAGAATAAATTATACCAGAATTGGCTTTAGCAGCATGCATAAGAGTTTATAATAAAGATTGTCTATTTAACCCGAATCGTGCACATGGCTGATAAAGACTTAGAATGCATAGAATCCAGTCTAAATGTGCCTGCGTGGCTTTGAAAATTTCTATACGAAATGTGAAACGACTATCTCTAAAGCAACCCATGGTTACAAAATTAACAATACAAAACGAAACAGACTTTAAGTACAAGTAAGTCTAATGTGGGCCAAATAATGGCAGAAGAAGAAAATGGCTTTAAATAGCAAGCCCTAATTGTATGGAGACTAACAGCCTTCTAAATTGTGTTAGCCACAAAATCTACAGTATTATAAACTTGATGGCTAACACGCACCTTAAAATGTCTGTTTACTAGACAATTTATGTCACAGGGTCACATTACTAATTAGGGTCCTGCGTCGAGCCCATTGTTTTCATGTAAATAATTAGGAATTGTCGTTTTAAATGAAAATAATATTCACTGTTTGTTGCAGTTCCCAAACTAAAGAAGTATCCTGTTCAATCTAGCATGAGTTAACTTAGAATATAATTACTTTATTGAACGTTTTCTCTTTAATTCGATTTAATGCGACCGTCAGATCCGCCTTCACTCCTCCAGTCAGCGTATGTCAGAGCGTGTGTCTGGCTACTCAGCCGATGGCGCTACTCAACAGCGGCTGCGCGGCCGGACTGGGTAAAGGCCTCAGCAGCAGACTATATATTTCTCACGGAGACCTACTGTCAGAATGACGATCGCAAGAGTGAGCGTCATCTCTTGACTAGGCCTAATTGTAAACGTTGCCTCTAATAATGTTATGCTTCGGTTTTGTTATATTCCACGCAGCTTAAATCGTTTCAATTAGCTCGGATGGGTTGCGTTCTTGCTAGTTGCAATTGGATAGGGAAGTTCAATGTCAGTGTGTAATCTAGTTGCTTCTTGGGGGGAGATTCCCGAAAGTCGGGAGGGGACGGATAGTAGGCCGGATTTTAACAATTTTTCCACATCACATCAACCGAAAAAACTGATTACAAAATTCGAGTGACCCTAAGTCCTCAGATATGTTTTCTTGGGGGGGAGCTGATCCGGAGGTGAGTTCTCCCCCCCCCACGCTGGTCTAGATTAATCACTGGTTCAATGTAAATTACTAAACATGTTCATTGTCCAATAGCGAATAGCGTCGTTGTTTCGTTCAAGAACATCGTAGGCTACTATTTTCTTAGGCCTATAAATAAATAGCCCTAAGCCTAATTTACTTGGAACGGAATCAAACCTGTTCCAAGCAGCAGCCTGGCTGAGGTAATCTAATTCTAAAGCATTGCTCTGCAACGACTTCACAGAAAATTGCATCTCAATAGACCTGTGCAGAGCCTTCTATTGCTGACAGTAATAGAAGGCTCTGGACCTGTGTGTTCAGTCGTCCAATGACGCTGAGGCTTCCTCAAGAGCAAGAAACAATAATACCTCAAGAGTCAAGAGCAACAAAGTTGAAAAAACAACATTAACGATAAATAAGAGAGGATTGTTGCGTGCACGTGCAATTAGCCTAGGAACCTCCTTCCATAATGGCGGCGAACAGTGAAAACTAAAATTCAGCTGAAGTCATGCGATCCAATTTGCTTGGCCCTATCCTACAGGAATGATTTGAAATTGGCTTCGTAGCAGGGCACATTTTACGAAAAATTTACAACCGCACAAACATGGGGCGGAGTTTGAATTCCGCTCATGGGGGGACTTCAAGTTGGGGAAAAGTCGATGACCTTTTTTGCACAATCCCAACCCCTAACGACTAGGGGGGTCGAGGGAGCTTCGTAAGCTCCCCCAGTTGGTCTGGGGCTCCGCCTCAGAAGCTAACGAAATATTGATTATTTGGTACCAAATGAGTACAGTTTTGGCCTTACTTAGCCTACTTACGAAATTTTGATAATTAGCTGCCAAATGGAGTAGGCGTACATTGTTGGCTCTTATTTACTTCAAATTTTCAGTTCTAATTTTGACGACTATATCTTGGGTTAAAGCCCCCCCCCCAAACGTGTTACACTAGAATATATTATAGTGTTGCACAACCTCTTAAGTGATATCTATTATCTCCCTACCGGGGTCTGGGGCAGAGCCCCAGAAGCCAAGGAAATGTTGGCTTCTGAGGCTCTTCGTTCATGTTATACCCATGCATGTCCGTAGACTTACGTCTGCCGTTCTGGAAAATATGATGTTATCCATTCATGCTTTTAAACAACATTTCGATCAATCGCCAGGCCCCTATATAATGATGATAATAATGAGTTCACTGCACGAAAACAGGTTCTATAAGCTTATGACACCTGGGGATAAGATGAGTGACTTGATTTCTCGTTGTCTTCCTCACAGACAATTTATGGGTAACTATGATATAGTCTAGGATCACTACGTAGCGGCTCATGTTGAATTCGGTCACAAGGCACCGAACATCCACTGCGGGGAGACTGCGCCCCTTTCGTTCCAATCGCCCCATCCGTTCTAGACCGAGATTTCTAAAAGCTGAAGAGGACATTCGCGAGCGCGAAATGTCTTTGACCCTTTTAGTGCAGTCTATGATACTGATACACAGTATTTTTTACCATCGCGGGGACGTATCGTTATTCATTTTGGACTTTGGAGTCCATTCACGGAGTCCAGCTTCAAAATGTTGGAGTCCCCGACGCCAGGGCGCACACTAACGGAATCGCTTCAAGCAGGCAAAGACAAGAGATTATTAATTTTTATGTTGATGAGTGACGACAGATTACCGAAACGATCGAGTGTATTGTAGCGGGAAGTGAGTAAGGTTTCGGTTGATTGGCGTTCGGAACTTTTGTAAAACCGGATTGGTGTGGATTTAGGAGTGAGACGGAAATCATTGATGCCGATGATGCAAGATACAATACAATACAATACAACTATGCATTTATAACGCGCCCTAATAAAAGCAGAGTCTTACTCAAGGGCGCGTTACATTAAATTAATTGCTTAGCAGGCCTACTTCGAGAATAAATGAGTCTTCAGTTTAGATTTAAAAGTATTAACGGAAGACAGATTTCGGATGGTTCCATTTTAAATCAGTAGTGATTATAACACCGAGAAATTTTGTTTCATTGGCACATATTAGCTTAATATTATTAATTTTTATATATAAGTCCGTGTTTGTTTTTTTATTATTAAAAATCATAGGGCCTCTAACATGTTTTGTTCAAATTTAGAGATAACATATTTGCAGAAAGCCAATAATATTGCTTATCAGGTTTAGCTCAATGTTTAGCTTTCCTACTATTACAAGTTCATGTCGTTAAACAAAAACTTCGATAGATCCCTACTAAAATACCAAAACAAGTTTGTGCACATGGCATAATTATCTTGTTTAAAATAAGCATTCGTTTATTGATTCGATTTTTAAACATTTGATCTTTGTTAAATTGACGCTTGTTTAACCTAGCCAAGCTTCTAGAATCAATATTACAACCGTACTGCAATAAAGAGAAATCACAAATATGACCAAGCAAAATTGACACTAGGCCCGACGGGGGTTTGAACCCCGGATCTTCGGTTTACGAGACCGACGCCTTACCACTTGGCCACCGAGCCCTGGCTCCTTGCAGGGACCAATATTGCCTGATAATAAGTCGCTCTCCAATGCATTCTAAATTTAATGCTATAACACTGAAACTAATCCCTGTCTATTTCTGAATAGCGCATTTTACAAATGCATTGATCCAGACGAATAATTCGAGCTCTCGACGATAGTTAGCCTAATTATCACTGGAAATTTATTATTGCGTAGAACATTTCAATCGCATCTATTTTCCAATGATTCGCGGTGAGGCGCCACAGTCTGAACATAGCGAAATTTTTACCACAGATTTGCGCTCGGTAAATTGTACGCCTACTTGCTAGGCTATCGACAGAGGGCGACACTGTCTTGGGAATCTTCCACTACGATGGTCCATGACCATGCATC
>JAQFXW010000690.1:0-17372 GCA_034693945.1 Dendrobaena attemsi
TATGGCTTTGCTCCATCGGGTCGGGAGCGCCTCTGTTGAGTTCGCTCTGAGGGGCGCTTTATAAATTCAGATTTACACTTACAATTACAATTACAATTACAATACATGGTTATTTTGCATTGGAACAGTGGGAACTCAAGCAAAGCATTTCGAGAGCAGTGGAAACGCCGTGCCCACCCACTTTAAACCCTGATTACTGCTACTACTCACTTTAAGCCCTGATTACTGCTACTACCCACTTTAAACTCTGATTATACTGCTACTACCCACTTTAAAACATGATTACTGCTACTACCCACTTTAAACCCTGATTACTGTCACTACCCACTGCTACTACTAGGCCTACTATTTCAATAGATTATCAGCTATAGGGTACTTCGAGCTACCGTACCTGGTACTGTATACCTGGTACTGGTACTGTACGTAATTGATATACATTAGGCCTCTAAGTGCTCTACTCCTCTTATTGATATTGAAATGTTTTATTATTGTCCTCTCATCGTCTTCCTGTAGTTGCCCTCCAACTGTATCCTCTTCTTGTCCTCAAAATGTCCACTCAGTGTCGTGTTGTCCTGCTATCGTCCTATAATTGCCCTCAAATTGTCCTCCAACCCTCAAATTGTCCTCCAACTATAATGTGGGGCACACGGTAGTGTAGTGGTGACGGGTTTCAGGTTCGAATTCCACCCGCCGCGTAAGGACCTTATTAAGCAAGGAATCCTTCACTCCCAATTGCTTGAGGCGCTTCGTCGTGTTGACTCCGACACACCTCCGGGCTGTGTTCGGGACCCCCCCTTTGAGTAGTAGCTGATCTTGAAGGGTCGGTATAGAAATATGCTAATTAAATAAATAAATAAATAAAATAAATATATCCAGTTAGCTACATTCAGAGATTAACATATCGGGCTAGCCCATGGGGCGTGTGTGGAGCAATGGGATAGTCGATGCCCTGCGTCCGAAGGTTCGATACAGACCCGAGCCACCGCGCAATGACCTTGAGCAAGTCCTTCACCTACAGTTGCTCGTGGCGCTTCGGCGTGAAAACTCCGACACTCCCTCTGGCTGTAGTCGGGACCGCTTCTGAGTAGTAGTGGACTTATAGGGGCGGTATAGAAATGCATAAATAAATAAAATATCCATCTAAGGTACTCTTATTCCGCGGAGTCGTTCGACAACTCGGCGCGAAAGCTTTGCCTAGTAGACCTATGTGACTGTCTTTACTAAATGGCGTGGAACAGCGTTCCTCGATCTGAGATGCTTGGCAAATCTATTATCTCAGCTAGTCAGCTGACCTCCAGAGTTGAGCAGTGTCAGAGAGGCTGGACCAAAAGGGTATACAGCCGATGGAGAAGTGGGCATAGGGGCCTAATATACAGCTCGTGATAGTGTCAAAAGCGGCACAGATGTCGAGGAGACAGAGGCCTGTGGATATTGATAACTTTGACCTATGTGCTCCTGAGGAACGTGCACGCCGTCTATAAGATGGACAGAGGTTCATGAGTAGTACATGCATCGAACCACCTGCATGGGCGACATTTTCATGTGTTTTCTTCATTTATTTGAAGATTTCTATAGCGCTCCTTCAAGTGTACTGCCACAGTAGGCCTACTACTCAAAGGCTCACCCAACTAGCCTACTGCGCTGGTCCTGAATTTGAGTTAAATCCAGCAGGGGCGTCCATCTGTGGAATGAAGCAGAAATCTTCATATAAATCTGTTCGGGGGAAAAGAAATTTTTCAGGGGCAAAGACATTAAATGTTGTTGTTAGTACATGTAGGCCTACATATTCGCTTGAGAATATATAGGCCTATATTAATCGATTTCTCAGACGAAAATTGAACGAGTGACTTAAAAAAAAGAATGTTTTAGGGGATTCTTTTTGTAAAATAGGGGAAAGCTTCATAGGCTAATAAGGCGGAATGGACGCCCCGAACACCAGTGGTTAAAGTAGCTTGGGTGAGCAGTGGGAACTCCAAAGGTTTGCTTGTTAGGCCTACACCTACATGGTTTTTGCATTGGAGCAGTGGGAACTTAAGCAAAGAAGTTCGAGAGCAGTGGGAATGCCGTTCAAGCCCAGTTTGAACCTAGGCCTGTAAGAGGTCGTTGCTTTAAATTCTAGTTAACACGCCGAGGAGTCATAGAGTGTCTGAGTGTCCAATGACCATAGAATTCTAACAAGAAGATTGAGCAGATATGAGGCCTAGCCTAGCTGTGGAATAGGTGACGGTAGCAGCAGATGTGTTGACGATTGAACTGTGCTCAGTTTAAACTATATGCAGTGTATAGTACTGTATACCTACTACATTTAATGTGAACTGCGTACGCATTTTGAATTAGGTCGTAGTTGGTCCGACCTTTCTATGCAGAGAGCAGCTGCTGTTGGTAGATCTATGGGACCGAAAAATAGTCTGCCGTTTAAACGCGTCGCACGAATAATTCAGTGTGGCTTCCGAAGGGTTGCTTTCCGTGTAGCAACTGGCACGCGCTGTATGGACGGCGACTGCGTCTCATCGGGACCACGAAGGGAGGACCGGATGTCACGTGTATCCGGTCAATGAGTCATTAGTATAATCTCCGGGCAATCTATTCTCACCTGAAAGGCTACACTTAACTGAGGAACTCCGTTGTGAATCATCCACAAAGGGGTGTGTTTGTTTTCAGACATGCAAAGTATAATTATTAGGTCTATTATTGGTTTATGCCTGCAGCTGGTAGATGGCGTTAATGAAATATGAAGATCTACGATTAGGTCTTTTATTAAGACGAGGGCTAAATATGTACAAATTCTCAGCCACGTCGGAGTGAGATCAGACGACGATGATGTTGTTGCATGGGAAATGAATCTACAGGGTGTTCGATAGAGATGGGGTGATCGTCTCCATTCTCCAATTACCTCGATTGTTTCTATGATTCCAGGAAATTGACACTGAGCCGTGTGTGACCAACAAGTGTGTGTCTGTGACTGCGTGTTGATATGTCTGCTGCTGACGCTGCTTTTCTTGTAGATGCTCTGGCTGGGTGCATAGGCGCCGAGTTAGTTCCAAAAGCGTGAGGGCCCAAAGCAGGGCTTTTCAAAATTAATTTCGATAACTACACAATCCTAGCCCCTAACGATTAGGGGGTCTGGGCAGGGGCTTCTATCCCTATACCCAGCGGGTGCAAGTGCGCCTATTGGAAAACAAGGGGGAACATTTTTCAGAAATAGGGGAAGACTGGTCAAAGGGGATTGAAAAATATTTTTGAGGGGAATGGAAAATAATGAGTTCTTGAGCCCGGCTGCTTGGGAGGGGGACAGAAGCCATTGATCTGGGGGAGAAAATGATCAAAATTCCTTTGACGGCGAGATTTTGACAATTTGATGGCAAATGGAGTGCATTTGGGCCCTTATTTACTTCCAATTTGTCTATGCTTATCTTGACCCTACGACTACAACTGGGGTCACAAACGACCCGAAAGATCTTCAACTTGTGCTGCATATTATCGTCTTAGGACATATCGACTTAGCGGAGTCTGGGGCGGAGCCTCAGAAGCCGGCGACATTTTGACAAGTTGTCAATGCTTATCTTGGAGTGCATTTTGGACCATTATTTAGGCTTACTTCCAACCATAAATGGGGTTTAAAACGACGCTAACGGTCTTCGACTATTTCAGATATAGGCCTACATGTACGTACTGCACGTCCTTTTAAGACATAGGCTAAGTGATATCGATCCAGCGGGTTATGGGGCGAAGCCCAAGAAGCCAAAGGAATTTTGATTATTTGATGCCAAATGAAGTTCATTGTTGTCCCTTTTTTTACTATTTTCAAACTGCACAAAACAGCTTTTACAACTGCACAAATTTGATTTAGAACTGCACATTTGTGTACAGTTGCACGCTAAAAAAAAGTCCTGGTATTTTAGCTTAGGCCTATTGAATTAGGTATAGGCCTTAGTCGTGCTATCCATGATGTACAGTTAGCTTATAATAGGCCTATAATTATGATATGATGTAGGCCTAGGCCTATTCCAGCGAACCAACCTTTCTTTAACTTTCTTTGCACAACGACAAGAAGAGGAAAAATCGTCGTGTGACTGTGTGTCTTATTTTATTACATCACCGTCACAAATTAATCAGAAATTCGGAATCATAGTGGAAGCAAAGACGTAAATAGACCTATATTAGTTTATAGATCAGCTATCACACACGCAATGTCAAACACAAATAAATCATACCTATTTTTATATGTCAAGAACTCAAGAATTCTGTTTGGAATTTTCGACCTATAGAAAATGATGTTGAAAAAGCGTTTCATGCTCATTGGTTTCTGTGAGGGCCCAAGCATAGGCCGGCCTCGCAGGACCAATTTCTGTGAGGGCCCGTCACGGGCCTCGAAAACTCGGCGACAGCGGCTGGGTGTCTTCTTCTCATTGTGGGATGCGAATGACGATCGATGCAAATTCTCGGCCGAGTTTACTCCAGATCTCGAACGGCCCCCCTATATCCTACATGTAGGCCTACTATATACAGACCATCGAAGCAGAATCATATTGCTCCCCTTTGACAGAGCAATGCACATCACTTCAATTTTCCCTCCATACATCAAAATAACTAAGGGAAAACCGATGACTTCAATCAAATTCAGGTGGTGTAAAACTGATGACATCAAATTTAGGGGTAAAACACTGATAATCTCAAATTTATGTGGCAAATGCTTCCCAAATGACGTCCATTGCGATATTTAGGACAAATTCTGAATCATGTTATCAACGCTGCTGCAACTAGGCCCTGATCACAGACATCTGCAGACAACAGAAGCACACTATAAACACCCGTCATGCATTAGTCTTCAAGTGGCCCACCGGCCCATATGTGTAAATGCATGTATATATTTAATATGCATCTACAGTACTTACAGTATGTTTGCATGCATGCATGTGTGTACGTAGGCTATGCATTTCAATAATTGTCTTCGTTTGATATAGCCATTGTCCTAAATTCTTGTCATCGTTCCTTCTGTGCTAATTCGCCCTGTTTCGTCTAGGTTGTATCATCAGATTACCCGTCATCATCGTTCTAAATCGCATATAACTTCAGAAGAACTGATAGACTCTCATCGTGTATAAAACTACCAATCGATGGCGCTGCAAATGAAAGACGAAACTCTGGCGCCAAATTGACGACGTTTACATTTGCGAGGGGCGATGACCCGCCGTCCGTCCGACTAAAACTGAATAATGCTTTGCCGACTGCAGTCGCCTTATCGAGGGTCGAGGGTCTACAAAGGTTGACCGTGTCCCTCAGGGGACTCAAGACCACGATTGATGCGACTTGGAATGTCGGTCGGTCGGTCGGTCGGCAGAGGGAGCCTCAGCCTCTATCGTATCGAAGGGCGGTCAAGAGTAACAAGTTTATGGGTCGCCGCCGTCGTGCGTTTGAATTTCAATTGAGCTCCAGCGTAAATACAGCAAACGCAGGGAATAGGCCTACATGGAGAAGAAAAGACAGGAAAAACGTCGTCAATATATATATATATATATATATATATGTATATGTGTATATACCTTCGACTGACCATAGACTCTCGTGAAAAGGCTTACTACTCTTAAGCCCCTTCAATTTCAGCAGGGTCGCATCAGGGTCTTGGGAATTTTTGACAGGTCGAAGAATACCTTGAGAGCATTTCAATTTTAACGTTTAGACTTTAACACCGTTAGATGCATAATATAATAATATTGCAAGTATCATAACAGGCACTCGATCCAGGCAGACTGGGGACAGTTTTTGGTGATGCTTTATTTTGAAACCTTTCTAAGTAAATAAAGTTCTCATTTTTAAGTAGGTCCGATCAAGGACAAAATAGGCAGAGGTCAAATGAGTCCTGCCCATGCTGTTGCCGCCACATTATAACATGCTGCATATTCATGTTCAAGCTGCAGGTGAGCACTCTTCTCAGTTGTGAAGGTGGATTTTATTTATTTATATTTATTTATTCACATATTTCTATACCTCCTCTTCAGGTCCATTACTACTTAGAGTCGTTCCCGACTACAGTACGGAAGATTGTCGGGGTTTAAACGCGCGAAGCGCCACGAGCAATTGTGGGTGAATGACTTGCTCAAGGTCATCACTACGTGTGGCTATAATGTCTGAATCGAACCCGCTTCTTTTCTGATACAAGTTGGCCACTATTCCAATGCGCCTCTACGCCCCCACGCTATCTGGAATATCTTAAACCCTGGCCACGTGGATGTCGTGTAGGCCTAACGCCTCTATAAAACTGAAAAGATCTGGGTTGATAAGTGCTACCATATCCTGCGAAGAGAGGACGAATGCAAGCTGCTGATGGCAGAAATGGACTGGCTAAGAAGAGTAATGGGAAGATCCAGTAGGACAGGATAAGGAGCGAGGTGACACGAGAAGAACTGGGTCAAAGAGATACCATAATAGACAGGATCAGAAGAGAAGACTTACATGGTTTGGTCACGTCACAAGAATGGACAGCAGAAGACTACCGACCTCGGCCATCTATGGACATGTGGAGGGAACAAGGAGCAGAGGAGGACAACCAAAGACATGGATGGAAAACGTGCTCGAAGATCTAAAGACACAAGGCATGGACCTGAGAAGAGCGGTGGATGCAATCAGAGACAGAGCAACCTGGTAACGTTATATTGAGGCCTCATCGTCTGCGCATACATGACGGAGGAGAAAGTACAAGAGAAGACCACATCCAAAAACATAGACTCGCTACTAAACCTTGTAGGCCCTAGCTATTTTATCTCGTTGCCAATAATTCTATTAATCTATTTCTTTGAATCAACGGGGGCCAGAAATGAACTTTCTGAGCATGCCAAGACTATAAGCCATCTATGTTTTGAGCCAGTTCCAGGGCGATAGAAAACCACGAGCATGCACGAAGGTCGTTGTCTGAAGGTGAGCTCTAGTCTGGTATAGTCGTATAGAGTCAACCTGGTTTCCATTCCCTGCATGGGAAGATCATCGTGTGTTTCCGTCGCCAGAGGCAACTGAGTATCTGTCAGTTGTGAGCAGTTGTCGACGCATTCTCTCTCTCACTCTCTCTTGCTCTCTCTCTCTCTCGTGGATAAATCTATTAACGACGAGAAAGGATTCTTGTTCGACAGAAGAATGACAGATTGAAGAAGAAGAAGGAGAAGGACGAGGAGGAGTATGAGGAGCAGGAGGAAGAGGAGCAGGAAGAGGAGCAATAAGATGAGAGAACGATGCATGCAGGAGAATGCCATTTCGATACGGATGGACGAGCAAAGCGCTCACTCAGCAGCCCCGGCAGCAGCTGAAGCGGCTCAGCTCAGTCGAGTCTAGAAGGAAATCGGCTCTCAGCGCTGCAGCAGCAGATCTAAGCTTAGACGACGCCATCTGTCGTCCGCCGGTTATAAATAGCCGATGGCTGCCTATTGGTCGCCGGTGGCTGCTCGTGTGACGTCGCTGTCGTCTGTTGGATTCCAAGTGGATCTGTGGTCAGCGCTAATGAAATGTCATCAACAGATGGACGCTAGCTGTGTCCAAGTCGCCTCCCACACACACCATCCACCCAATTCCAGTCGCAAATGACCTCAATTTTCGTCGATTGATTGGCCCTGAAGAGCCTTCCTCCGCCAACGACAGATCTTTCCCGCTCGGCAGATGACAATAATGTGTTCTGTGTCTGATTTCTTTCGTCTGCTCCGTCGTCGTCTGCTTCATTAGAAAGCAGACAGTAAAGCAAACATTCCGGAAGAGAGACAGAATATTCAGACGAAACGCTCCTCTACTCAGCCAAGCATTGTTAGTGTTTCACTATCCACCTCTCTCTCATCTGTGTCCATCTAAGGTTCAAAAGGAGAGACTCAACTCAAAAGAATTCCCTGCAACAGAAAACGAGCAGAGAATGTCTGACTGAGGTGTCGGAAGAGATCGTCAGAAGACAGCGTAATAAGCTTACATATATAGAGGCCTATACCTTCGTGGAATAAGGCGGAAGTGACGTAACGATGATTCGTTTGGTGGCACGCCTCTTCGTCGATCGGTGTTGTGTTCTGGTGCTGGTGGCTCTGTGTTGCCTCGTTCTACTGGACGAGAGTGGAACGACAGGTGCTCTCAACTACGACGAAGAAGACGAAGCAGATGATGACCAGTCGCAAGGTAGGAAAAGGAGCTATATGAATGAGATCATTCCGCTTCGACTCCACGTCCTAAATAACACTTAGGAGATTAGTTCGTGCATAGGCTTAAGAATGATTGGACGTGTCCCTATTTATAGTATGGGCTACGTCGTGTACTATCCAGAGGGGACTTTCCTCGCATGTATGACACGAGCTCTGCATATGCAATACATGTATACTTCCTACAATTAATGTCGTTCTTTACATAATATAATCTATTCTATATAGGATTATGCACACGCATGCAACATATAGCATGCAATAGATGCATGCTATAGACCTATATATCATATAATATATGTGTACAATAGCCTATAATAGGCCTATGTCATTTACTTGCATGGATGTGGCGTATATATCACAAAATAGGCTACATTATGTGCACAATATCATATAGGCCTAATACTATAGTCTATAGGCCCATAGGTAGCATATATATATTTCTATATATATATAATATACGAGAGCGCTTACGGGTATACGGGCGAATCTGCCATGTCGCATTTGTCATTTTCCTTTTGAGCCGAGAAGCCACTGAGTAATTGCAATTTCTCCAAAGCTGCAGTTTGTGTGACGGGCCTGACAACTAAAATTAAACTAATATAAGTAATAAAGTAAAAATGCGTGCTAAAACTGAAATACTTTCGAAAAAATGGTAGTACAGATGTTTTTACACTGGAGATCCAATAGGCTTTTCAATAGTCTTTCAAATCTATCGATCAGTGCATTTTTCATGAAACGTTAACAATTTATGTCAAGTACACTGTATAGGCCTGTTCACATTTCTGAATCCCAAAAAGTACGGCCTGTAATGGAGAAACACGTAGGCCTATCTATGCCTACACATGTCACCTATAAAGGCCACTTTTTCAGAGGTGGGAAAGTCGGGGTTTTCAGTGCTGAATTTTTGTTTTTTGTTGTAAAAATCCAAAAGACAAGAAATTTTATTACTTTTATTTTGAAATTTTTTATTTGTTATAGGCCTAGTTAGTTTATTAACATTGATGTAATTGCTTAAAACCTAGAAGTAGAACTTTAATTGTAATAAAATTAATTACCATCAATTATTTTTGTGTTTGTTAGTCGAAAATCTCAACTGAATTAATTTTAGTTGGAGTTTTATTCACGCCATCTGAAATAGGAAAATCTTGAAACCAAAAATTATTCAGAAACAAAAATCAAACTTTTATTTCCTTCACTCGTTACTGTCCGCCTCTGCTAATTACATGTCTTTGAATGTTTGACCATCTCCTGTGCAATGTGTGTGCATGCATTTGACACACGTGGAACAGAATTAGTTCGGATGATCTCGAGCCAACAACACGAGTCTTGCAGTGCACGTAATAAGACATTGTTGGTCGACTATAGTACCTATATACAAGACTTGTATTCCAAGACATTTCACAATGATAATGGTCCGTCTCTTTCATTCCTAACTGCTTCACTGATTTTGTCGATTATCTTCTTCAATTGGTTTTACAAATTTCTCCTGTAGAAGACAATTTTACTCTCGTGTGTTGCAGTATCGTTAATAAATCCATTTAATAGGTATATACTTAATTCATAAAGTTCTACTTGACCAGCTGAGGAATGTATGCCTTTATTTATTTATTCACACATTTCTATACCGCCCCTTCAAGTCTCCTACTACTCAGAGGCGGTCCATGGCTTATGGCTTTTGTCGTCCGAACACAGCGTGACCACGAATTTTCGGTCTGAAAATTAGGAGCCCTTCTTAATGAAAGCTTCACCTCTTCCTATCATCCTATCTACGTTTCCCTCTGTCCGCATAATCACCAATATAAGGACCATGCATGTTCTCGAGTGGAACCAGTATCTATTGGGCATCCATCAAATGCCAATGGAGTTTCCGGCTGGATACGTCCTTGACATTCGCAAAATCCTCCACATATTATGCTATAGACTTCAAAACGGCATCAAGTATCGCCTCTCACCTAAATTTCAAATTCCACACGATGACACAAAACTACAAACTACCTCCATTCACTCTTCAGAGTCCATAAGCACCCTCCAAATAATTCGCCTTGAAGATATCCTCAGTGCTCTAGAGATCTGTGACAACACTTAGGCCTAAACTTCGCCACGCCATGGTCACTGGTTCGATTTCGTTTTGAAACAATGGCTAACCTATACTGACTCAGACAACTTAGTTCTCTTTGAACAATATCGAGTCATCAGGATTAGGGTGACGGTTACGAGGCCACAATCACGTACACGCCCGTCACCAACCGTCGTGAATTTTGGAATCGATGAATGCAATTGAGTGTAGGCTACTGTCGTCGGATCGCTGTCGTTACGTTACAAACGCCTCGGTCGAAGTGTACTGCAGCCTCTATATAGCCCTCTACTATTATTCTTCTGATGCATGGAGTAGGGATGTAGGCCTAGATAGGCCTACTGTAAGTTATGGGGCTATATATAGGCCCTACCGAAACTCTACATTGTATCCTGTCTTCTATAACAGCGAAATGAGGAGCAGCTTCCACATGAAGCAGGGATGCGTCTGCTTCAGAGCCTGACCGGATGGATGCCAGACGAGAGTGTGGCTCTTCAGACGGGGCACTCGAGCGATGACAATAACAGTGATATGAAGCAATGCTATGAAGCAGGCCATTGACTGCAGAGGAGACAGAGGAGAAGGCAGTCGATGTATACACCTCCGGTCGTGGCATATATTGCCTAATAAAACATCGGCGAATGCCAATACCAAACGAAAATGAATCGTATGTGTTTCGTTAGTTGTGTTATATCTATGGGGACATAAAAGTCTTGTCGCTGGGTCATGTCGTGCCCGTTTCCCCTTCGTATGTCTATAGTGCGTTAGGATATACACGGGATATATGGGCCGCGACAGTCGTGGCCCATTCGCGTTTTCTGAGCACGTTTTAGACGATGATTATTTCTGCTTGTATTTTCTTTCTGCTGAGTCGAGAGAAGGATCAGTTGGGCGTTGGGTGAATATGTGAGGAATAGGGGCTATGATTAAACACCGGTCAAAGGGGTGTTTAATACTGTTTGCAGTATTTCATCTGAAGCTGTGGCTGAGGCCTTTGCACTTCGGTCGTTCGGACAACGCTGCAACCTGCGCATTAGGTTCTGGATGGTTGGATCGATGGCGGAAGCATCTGAGTAGGCCTACCCATGATCCTCATTCATTCTAAAACGAAATGAAACTGTTAGGCCTATCGTGTTTGGCGTGGCAGTGTAGGCGAGTGAAGGTCGCCGCCTTGCAACCGAAGGGCCTCAGATTCGAATCCCACCCGACGCCACATAGGGACCTTTAACAAGTCCTTCACTCACAATTGCTCAAGCACTTCGGCGTGTAAAACTCCAACACATCTGCGGGCTGTAGTCGCGACCGCCTCTGAGCAGTAGTGGTCTGTAAGAGGCGGTATAGAAATACACAAGTACAATACAATGCTCTGACTATAGTTAGAATTTGGACCGCCATTGAAGAATGATGGAGCGTTCGGATTGCGGCACGCGAGTGTACGGGAAAGGGTGAAGGTCTGTGTGCAATATTTATGGAAAGAGTTACAGTTGGTTGCGTGAAAATACCATTGAGATAATATAGATGTTGTAATGTTGTACGATGGTGAGCAATGCGGTGCAGACAAGGATGATGAATTTCGCAAAAAATTGCACCTTTAAAAAAATTTAATTATTAATTATTATTATCCGTGTTAGGCCTATAGTTTTTGCTCGTTGTTATATTATGATATCTCAGACGGTCTAAGGAGGTCTCGAGGGGTCTTAAAATGCTGTTTATAATGAATATTTTAGTGTAGTTTTTTCTGAATACCGTACTATTTACGTGTGGTTTACCGTTCACCATCGGTTGACGCACTGGGCTTCGGCGCTATAGAAATTGAAAACGGCAATAATCATTCTTGCTTCGTGATAACGTAGTATAATGTTCCATTCATCTCTGTCAAATCTCTCTCAGCAACCGTTTTATTGGTGTATTATGATTCGTCTAAGGGCGAGAGAAGCATTTTATGCCTCGTGACAATCGATCTTCTTTCAGCTAATATGACGCACAAACACACACACACTCAAGCGAAGCAGACAGTGGGTTGGAGGGAGGGTGCGAGAGGGTGAAAGGTGGGAGAGGAAGGGGCATCCAAAGTAATCCCATGTCACAAGTAGGTCGACCGCCACACGTAGTGGACGCGTACAGATGGGAGCCTGTTAGCCCCTTCCGGAAGGACGGCAAGGGCGACTGGTGTTTTAATCTACTTCATCGTATCTGCTATATCTGTGGGAATGGGGGAGATGCTGGATGTCTCCCTCCTAAAGCTTCCTCCTCCTCCTCCTCCGTTCGTTTCACTGTATAGATCGTTTTCTTTCATTTCCCCAACGTCCAATTGGAGCCGGACGCTGATAGCATCGCCCCTGCCCTGCAGTCGGGGTGAGGGAGTCTCTGGGCAGGGTGAAACTGACTAGGCAGAGGGGGTTCCTCCGGTGGGTGGTTCCTGGCCCCCTTCATCAAACCAAGCAACGTCCACGATGACGTATAAAGCCAACCGGAAATGACAAATTGACTTGGCTTTTTGAATATGAAGCTAGGCGACAAATATTATATTTACGAGACGTGAAAGAATAGTCTACGAATGTGCGAATGTTTGCTTTCAAGTACAATTGTTCTGGAAGAACCGGCTCGAACAAACAAATGCATTTCAATATGGACTTCATTGTATTTGGGCAGTTCTAACTGATCAGTAAAAAAAGTAATTAAGTCAATCAGTCAGTAAGGAAATAACATCTGCATCTCATAGGTCGTCTTGAACTACATGTCAGCCCGAAGAATGACTACGTAGGTATACACACAGTTAGGCTACATTATGTAGAGTCTACATATTTGAAATAAATTGGTAAAGTCTGATTTAAAGAGATTCTTAAAAGAACTTTTCTAATAGTATATAAGATTCTATAGGTTCATACAAGAGCCTATTAGGGCCAATGACTCTGAGTCAGATTCTATTGTAATCTGAGTGTATACGCAATCATCTGTCCTGGGAGACAGGGAGGAGATCTAGGGCAGCTTAGCATCGCGTACAGACTCCCTGCTTTGTCGATTTCTAGCACCTAACCAAGCGAGATGACTAGAGTCTTATACGATTTCTTCGATCATGGCTTCAGGCAGAGTCTAGTCACTCGGCTTAAACACTGTACAAACTGTGTCTGATGTTGGCAATACAGCCATCTTCAGAGTCATGCAGAATCTACAAATAATAGTTTGACTTAGGTACAGTTTGTGCATGTGTGGCTGTGTATATGTACGCGTGTGTATGAATTAGTGTATGCTTTAATGTATATATGTATTAATGTGTATAATGTATATATTATATTAAATTTTGTACGTATGTATAATTATATATGTATGTAATGTAAAATGTATAGAAGGACCTATACTATATGCGTATGTATGTATTGTATGTACGTAATGCATATAGTATAGGTCCTTCTATACATTAAGATTGAGTTTGTGTTCTGTGTTTTCTTTATAGTCTAGAAGTAATCTTAACGACTCACTATTATAATCGGTAATGAAGTGTGAACCGTCGTCATATGTTCAAATGTTTCCTTTTGATAGGTAGTTCTAGTCAGTGGGTCGAAGGACCTTTCTGGACTTTCCATTTGTTGTTCGAAAGTCTTGTCATGCATATGATGATGTTTATTGAAACTGACAACAATAAACTGATTGAATTGAATTGAATTGAATGTATATGTATGTATGTAATATATATTTATATATATATTTATAATGTATGTGTGTAATGTACAATTATGTAGGTCTATAGTTGTATACGTATGTATGTGCAATACCTTTAATTTGATGCATTAAGTATAAATAAATGCTAAGAATTGGCGAAGTTATACGCGTGCAAAGTCGGTGCATTTATGCTGGACCACCCTGTACAACGTTACAATAACGTTTGTCATAGATAAATAGCCAATTTCTGTTTAAAATTCCGAATGATCACTGCTGTATGTCAATCTGAAAGAAAAGACATTGGTTTCGTCACATACAATTAGTAAACTTTATTAAGGGGCCTAGATTTTGTCATTTACCATAATAACTGTTCAAACGTTTTTGGAACGTTACGAGAACTTCTGTATAACGCGTGTCAGCAAACGTTTCTTAGTCCACGTTTCCAAAATGTTACAACAACGTTTAGGCCCAAACATTTTATATTATCCCATTTTATGTCAAGAGAGGATTTTGTACGGGAGGGATAATACCCCACCAAAAACCACATATATTATGTGGATCTGGAACAAGAAAAATTGGTTTATGCACAAAAAAGTTAATGAGGAAAGTATTGTGTAATAGTATGACTAAACGTTTCTAGAACGGTGCGGAAACTTTCGTAAGCTAACCGATTTCCTACACACGTTTTGAAACGTTACAGTAACGTTTATGTTTCGGTTCATAAATAAATGACTTTCGTTTCGAAGTGATGTTCATTTACATAATGGTTGTTTTCATGTTGAACAAATTGTGTCTATCATAGAGTAAACCAACTTATCAGCAGTGATAATATTCTATTTTCTTAAAAACGTTTTGTCAACGTTTGAAAAACATTTACATTACAACGAATTTTTTCCTAACGTTTCAGCAACGTTTGTTAGACTTTTAGCTTATAACGCAAACCACAAACCACAACGTTACAAACTAAAACTAAACGTTAAATAAACGTTTGCACGTTGCCTGGGTATGGGATCTTGTATGAAATCACTTAGTATGTGATGCCTATCATGCTTTTCAAACTGTTCTTCTCATTTCAATGCCATAAAAGATATGGGAGTGAGGGGTAGAGAAAACAAGGTATGTACTCCCCTCTAAATAATGCCCTCCTCGGACATTAATAGCCTGATAACAACCGCCGTCTTGTGGCCCGCATGATATAATGCTCGCATTTTTGCAATGTGTATGCAAAAACCCTGCAACGCTTTTCGATCGAGGCACTGCCCTGGCATACATCAGCCAGCTTTGCTCTCAAGTCTCGGGCGATGTTAAGACTCCACTGTATGTGGGGATATGCTATCTCTTCCTATAGTGACTCCCTCCACCAATCCACCCATCAGTTTGTGTCAAAAACCATAGATAGGTGTAAACACACATTAATACATAGATATAAGCACAATTACGCCTATACATGGATGCAGTAGGCCTATACTAGTCATAGCCTAAGTTTTGCAGGTAATGGCTTCGTTCATTTGCAAAAATTGACTTATAATACATGAGCGACCATCAAATCAAGCGTGCACAGAGGGGCCAGGAGATGCTGTCGATTTCTTTGGCCTTCTAGGTCTGCACCCGTCCAATCGTCCATCCGTCTACCTGTCCGTCCCATCCGTCCATCCATCAGCAATTAAGGTCTAGCCGTCCCTCTCTCTGTCTGCCTCTGTCCGTTCATCCGTTCATCGACCGCATACACTGCCAATCACGGAATACATAGGCTATACTGTACGTGGTGATCTTCAGGATTCACGTATATACATGTAACCTACCTTATAGACCACATTGCTCTTTATACTTCCTTCTCTCTTTCCATCTCTTTCTGGCAATCACTGTCTCCGTCTGTCTGTATACTTCTCTCTCTCTCTCTCTCTCTCCGTCTTCCTTTGAGGAATTCTATTTAGCAAGCATCCCGCATTTTTCACTTTCATGCTGATGTCACTCGAATTCAATTATCTCTCAACAGTGTGTCTTTTAACTTAAATTCAGCTGAGATCCAGTATTTGTTCCTTTTCTGTTCTCTTCCAGCATATGCATAATTGATTGAATAACTGTCACTAAGCTTTTTATTGATTGATGAATTGATTAATCTGCTTTGAATAGAGATTTATAGGCCTATTGTCTCTTTTTACATCTCGACGGCTTAGGCATTAGGTCTGTGATACGTTACTTTACATCTCTATGAGTCTCTATGACATCAAAGATCGCTGAAAAGTAGACTAAGAGATAATTTCAACAGCATCCAGCATTAATATTATGACATGGCACAAGTCCACACCCACACAACACTATAGGCAAGTTAATGCTAAATAACAAGCCAATAAAGTTACGAAAATCTATACATATGAGCCAAATTTAGACGCTTATAATAAGCTTCAATAGACCGAACTTTATCTTTAAATAATTAGTACTTGCGCTAAAGCAAACGAAACGTGTGAAAATAACTCGGTTTCTTTCTTCTACCCCTCCGCTTCCGACCCCCTCGCTGGTCTCTGTCTGTCTGGCTGTCTGTCTGTCTCTCTCTCTCTCGCTCGCTCTCTCTCGTCTTTTGTTTTGTTTGGCCAAGAGGCAAAGAATTCAATCGAAGCGTGCTATTCTTCTTTGAGTGTAATATATAATCTGCGTTCATTGAGGCGTCGTCTCATTCGCAGCGCCATCTATCTGTAGACAGTAACTGTTTCATATCTGGCTGCTGGCAATCTTTTCGAGACTTTGCAAGGCGTAATAGGACGCCGCCGCCGCCGCCACATCGCCCAATCCTTCGCTCGATCGGTCGGTCTCATTAGACTCGTAGGGACATAGATCGTGGAGCGACGGAAGAAGGAGGGAGGGGGAAGGGATGGAAGAGGTGGAAGAGGTGGAGGAGGAAGAGGGGAGATTGACTGATCGGGTACATGGGAGAGGGGGGATCGACGACGACCACCACAGGCCACAGACGGAGACAGGAAAACGCCTACAATTAGTGTTCATCGCATCGACAGCCATCTTGAAATCGATTCGGTCGTCTACGTGTGTCTGTGCATGTGTCCAGCTGTCTGTCTGTGTATGTCTGCGAGTCTGCTTTCGTCCGTCTGCCTCTATGTCTGTCTGAAACTGTCCGTCCGTCTATCTGCGGAGAAGACGAGCTCGCCGTCGTAGAGCAAGCGAAGGGTGAAAACTCGGCTGTCAGACTGATTTATGTTTCGTTCGTAACTTATAGACTGTTGAGGAAGGGAGGGATTGGAGGCAGTGAACGGAAGAACCACTGATTAAGGGATTGGAAGCAGAGGAGGGAAGATCCAGTGAGGAAGGGATTGGAGGCCGTGGATGGAAATTCCAGTGAGGAAGGGATTGGAGGCCGTGGAGGGAAGAGTCACTGATTAAGGAATTGGAAGCAGAGGAGGGAAGATCCAGTGAGGAAGGGATTGGAGGCCGTGGATGGAAATTCCAGTGAGGAAGGGATT
>JAQFXW010000691.1:0-17366 GCA_034693945.1 Dendrobaena attemsi
GCAAGAGTCTCCATCTAAATAATGACGTCGTAGAAGTAAGTAAGTATATTCTTTGAAATTTTATTCACTAAGACGTCATTGATTAAAATAGCACGTAATTATTTACGGGTTAAAAACCAGGTTTTACCTTTTTTGACGGGATATACCTAGTTATTACATAATAATATAGTCCCAGGGTCTACCCACTCACTATGCTACAGTAAATTTGTCTGCGTCTAATGTTGTTTGCTTTCATTAAAACCTATATAATAATAATTATCATATAAGTTATAGGGAATTTATATTCCTAAATGTTCACTATACATAGGTACATAGGAAGGGCGAGAGACTGCATTCCATTTTTGTCAGAGCGAAAGTTTTTCCCCTAACCTGCTATATATAAAGTTTTAGTTACAGATCTTTGGAATATAATTTTGGAATAGAACTTTGTACTATAGTTGTACTAATGTAATTAAGTTGTACTTTGCACTAATTCTTGTACTAGTTTATTGTATGGATTGTGTGCAGTACAAGCAAATGCACATTGTATTTGCAATTAAGCAAATTCATATTGTATTTGTAATTAGATTGCGATAAATTGCACGCTGGAAAATTTAAATCGTGCGATTTTAATCGTTGCCCACCTCTACTTTACAGTGATAAATTACAACTTTAAATTTGACATATGCAAATGTCGTCGTAGGAAAGCCATGCCATTTGCTATTACATCTAATGACAATACAAGTGAAGATTGTAACCTATGTATCCTACAAATGCAGACTAACCTAACTAAGACTACTGAATGAAATTGTTAACTTCCTTATGCAGAATCAAACACTCTGCCTTAATTATTCTGTTTATACAACTAGGGCTCTACCGGGGGCCGTTTTTCAACCGGGGGCGGGTCCAGTCAGTTGCGATAGAGGATCGCCCAGGTGCAGGGTCCGGGTATTGAAAGTTCAAAATCTTAAAAGTACACCACGCCACACTAGTCGTAATGGGACTCGCAACGTCTGACCTGAGCGACCATTACAATATTTGTAAATTATTGTAATACTGAAAATAATAATTTACGAAAGTATCGAATTCTAGTGCATCGAAACTCTGCCACTGATTGCACTATCTCAGTGCCAGTTTCAAGCCTGGGAAAGGAGGAGAGCGATGATCGTAATCGTAACACAAAAGTTCTAACCATCAAAACACAACCGTTATTAGGTACGCAGTCCAACCACCGCTGTTGACGTTTTGCATTCTAAATAAACCAAATTTATTTTCCTGTTCCAGTAATAAGAAATGGAGTTTTAGCAATACCACTTTACCATCTACAAATTTACAAAATCAATTTCAGAACATTTTGCAAAACACGTTGATTGAACCGGAAGTACGTTGAACAAGATTACTTGTATTCGAGAAGTAGAGAATGTTTTATAGCGCCTATTGAAAGGCATACAGAGAGTAGGCGTATAGTTTGCAAGATCTATATAGCTCTCTTTTAGCGCTCATTAGCAGGCGCATATTTAAATGGATGCAGGTTTCTAAGGGCATAAAGACTTAACACAATTTAAATAGCTCTAACTTCTAAGACAGGCATGTATAAGATCAAAGCGGATATGAATTCGAGCTTCAAAGGACGCTGTCGTCTATTTAAGCTACCTGTACCAGCGACGGTCCAGCGTATCTGATCACAAGAAGGTGAAGGCGCTGAAGCCGAATATAAAGGTCTCGTATATAACAATAACAATTAATAATATGATGCCTATTGCCTAGGCCATAGTATACTCGGATGCATCCAGCTGGTTTCTATGCCCGTTTGATCTTGGCCTATGTACTATTATCAAGATCTCTTTTATCGGTTTAAACATAATGCAAGAAGATGTATAGGACATAATTATAGGCCTACTCGGTCACATCCAGCTAGTTTCTATGTCCGTTTGATCTGGCCTGCAAGAAGTTGTATGTCAACGGCCTATGTCGTGGTGATCTGTCATCAAACTGTTGAATCCACATCAACAAGTTCTAACCAGTGGTGACTAATCGTCTGTCCTAAGTCGTAACTTGCTTACTTACTGTCCGATGGATACAATTATTATGCTACAGCACTCAGTTGCCATTTTCCGTATGATTAGTAAGCGCAACGACATTTTTTAAATTTTTGCTCAGTTCATAAATTTTTTTTCTGAGATCAGTAAAAGCGGTTTTGACAATCATGTATTATTGGAGTAATCTACTAGATGCATGCATTTCTCACTCATGGGCAATGAGCTGTAATTGGAAATTCGCCGCAGAAATGCAATGCGTCAAATGCCTGCTGAATTAAAAATACATGCCACCTGACACCTGTTGACCTTTCCGCTCCGGGCCCGGACGCCTGCCGGGCGGCTGGGACCGGCATGTTCCTGTCAGCTGGTAGAGCCCTACATACAACAATCATAGTACAGCTGTATTGTCTTTTACTATTGTTGGTCTGTTAACAGTTTGATGACTTAAGAGACTTTTATTAAGGCCTAGGTATATGTGTTTATGCGGTGATTTATATTGAGGTAGTAATTTGCATAAATAACCGTAGCTAAATTTTTACATGGTGGCAGGAAAATGATAATCTGACAGTGACATAACACACAAGTTTGAAATGTTCATTAAACAGCACGTGTAAGATATTTTGAGTAATCTGCATGGTGTGATTGTTTGGTACAGGTCAACGAAATTTAAAGCAGCACAGGCTCTATTGTCATTAGAATCTGATCTTACTACACTATCCAATTTTCAAAGGTGGGTACAGTGTTGCAAATCAACTTTGTTATAGCCAGTTCTGAATTTCCATGTATTGTTAGTGATGATAATTTTGCTGTTTTGAAATGTCTGTATTCATTTTGAAATTCATACTCATTTAGTATGGATCCATTTGGTCCATCTGGTGCTTATTAAAATCTGGATGTATATACTGACTCTGAACACAATTGCCAAACTTGTAAGGCAAGACAGATGGGGCAACTGGTATTAATTTATGAAATCTAGAAGTTATGCTGATTACGGAATAAATGTTTCTATTCTTTCAGGTCAATCTCTAGTGTTCAGAGCTACATTCACAAGTCTCCGCTTGGCGTTGTCAATTCACGAAATGGAGGTTGGTGTCGGTGCAATTACTATGCAGTTATCAGTTGCCATGGTTAATTGAAGAAGATCTGTTCTTTGTTCCAGTGAAATAAAGCACTTGATCTTAAATAAACTGATGGATTTTCAATAAGGCAAGTTCAATCTGAGTGGTATGTCTTTGTAGGCTTGCCAATGAAGCTGACATTTTTTGTGGGACCATATGATCTGCTGAATCATCATAATAAAACTATGACGCCTATGACACTTGAAGGTAAGTCCATCATCTGAGTTGTCCATGTTTATGACCTTCACACATCGTGTGGTGTAGTGAGATGGCCGAGGTCTTGCAGCCGGAGCATCGCGGGTTCGATTCAGATCCAAGCCACTGCGTGTGGACCTTGAGCAAGTCTTTTATTTAATTCAATTAATTACTGGTTTCAGTAACTTTTCTTTTATGCAGCTGAATATGACGTGTTGCAGTGCACCCCTTCCATCAAATGCACACAGTGTCTTTAGTCCATAAAAGTACTACAGATACTAGATAAGTCAATCATACATATTAACCCTCTGCCGGTCGGATATTGTTAGACCGTGTACATTTGGTGGCAAGATGCTACCTGACATCTTGGACTCTTGGTCACATAGGATTAAGCACCAATTTTGTTTGCAGTCCTGGACTCATGCAAGCTTTCTGCTCAAGATGTCAGAACTCTTATTTATTACATTGCAATTATTTTCATATCAACGTTTCCCATATTTAATGACAAAGATTCAGTTTGTGATGTCATAGAAAACTGTGTGTCTGTTAGCAATCACAGATCAACGCGTTGGCTTTAGTGTAACGATTGGCATTGAACCATCTCCTGTCAAACGTGTTCAGATTCATCCGCTCATGACAATGAATAAACTAAGTGATGGAAAGAGGTAAGAATCACATGGTTTTGAAGAATAAATTGCTTCAGCTTTTAGCCTAAGCACATAAAGTTTGATACCCTGTCCATCTATTTGAATAACTTTTGTTAAATAAATTGCTCACTTTCTATTTTGATTTGTATGTTAGATTAGGGTTTTGATGGTTTTATTTGTTGTTCTGTAGAGCTTTTTGTTGCGATTACGAGTTTCTATAGTATCAAATAATTTATAAAGCGTCTCACAGAATAGTTATTCAGAAGCCTTAGCTGAAAGAAGCAGGAGTAAGTCAGAGGTTCGATGTGTGCTTTGTGAACGTGAAGGAAAGTCAAGCACCAACAATCAGAGAGCATGTGCAAGAGGGAATTTCTCATTTAATAATTGAATGTCAAGCTAAGAAAGCTGTTGCCTTGTCCCAAGTGAGATTAGCTGAGTCTACATAGAATTTAGGCAGATTCGGTTACTCAACATCCAATAACGTAGATCACGTGCAAGACAGCCAATGGAGTAGACTAGAGATAGTTGATCAGGCGATTGATTAATTATACATAAGAGCTTGAGGCATCATCCGCATAATGGCCATTCCTGCCTTGAGTTTAGAAATTAAAGTGGGCAGTAAATGTTGAGGACTAATTGAGTCCAGCCTGGGAAACACCATATTTAATTCAAACCCTCCGAGTCCTGGATTCTCCAAGAACAACCAACCATTTGTGAGCAGTCAGTGAGGCTGGATTTTAAACCAAGCAAGAGATACTAGAAAGGCTGCAGGATATTTGGAGTCATGAAGCAAGATCTCGTGATTAGATCTCGTATATTGCCATGTCAAAAGACGGTCATGGTAAATGAATTTTTTGTAGGCATTCCATATTGTTGATTTCAAATGTAAAGCATGTACAGTTGGACATCTATTGTTTTGCAGTGGAGCACCAACGTCTACGTTCTGTCCACTTACCAATCAGAACAGTGCTCAACTACCAATGCAATTCATTTTGCAATTACATCGACCAATAGTTCTATCAAAATCAGTTATCACGCGGATACAGAAGATGACAGGTGATTTTGTGCTAATGTCTTTCATTCACATTGCTCTATTATGAACATAATTGCTATCATCATGTCTGCTGATTCTTTCTGCAATTTTGCATTGTGTTTGGCAGATTAAGTAATTGTATAATCTCCAATTTATTTGTGTTTATCTATTTTGTATGTGAGTTTATCGTGTGTTAAAACGTGTTGCTGTAATTATGTTACCAATCTGCAGCAATGAATAGGTCATGAGGCACAATTGAAAGTCTGGTTATGGGGAAAGACTGCAATTGGGAGAAGTGGGGAAAGATGAGTGAGAATTTTATTGACTGATGCTTAACCCTTTAATGCTGGGAAGGTAGTAGATGGTATGGGTTTTCCTATCCCTGTCGACACTAAAGGGTTAATTCTTATTGCTGTGTTTTACAAAGAGTTCCAATAGAAGTTGCTGTGGTTTGTGTTTGAACCTTAGCCCCCAGAACTTTGGACCTTAGGACCAGGCTTCCAAAGAAATATTTTCTGCTAATATTTATGTAGATTACTAGACGTGTGTGTTACTGTTCTCTTTCAAGTCATTTTAACATTATAACGACATGCATGTTCTAACAACTACTGGTAAAACAATGCAGCTCATTCTTAAGGTGTTAAACCTTATGCTCAAATGAATGCAAAGCTTCAGATCTTGCTGATGATGAATTTCATTTTGATTGTAGGTATTGAAACTACTACTTCTGCCGAGTTCCAGCCGTTGGTGGCACTGTTAATGGAACAGATAACTCGTGGTAAAGTCAAAACCAAAAAGTGGAACAAGCAGTCGACTGTGGTAATATTTCATTTCTAAGTCATTCTTTTTGTTACCAAAAACCAGTTTCTTATTTGAGAACTTGTCAGTTGACCTTTGAGCTCCGGGTCCGGTTGTCTTCCGGGTGTTAGACACCCGGTACTTCCAGTCATCCGGGTCAGTACCTGGCTGAGCCCTAATAGTCAGGATTCGATTATTGCTAAGATTTGAGTTCTAAGTGAATCTGTTTTTAAGGAGTTTTGATGTAAAAAAATTATATGTACACCCTACAAATGTTCCTTGTTTGTGTGTGTATTTTTTATTAATTCAATCAGCTGTTTAACTAGCCTTATAAGTTAAAAATTGTTTGCTTTTAAAATTAGATTTTTTTTTTAACTTAGCGGGAATGTTATGCAGGGATGTGGAGAAAACCTGTAGGGGTAGGGGAACTGATTTGTTGCAGAGGTAAGGATAGGGATGAGATTGTCTTTTTTGTCACTCTCTAACTTACATTATAATTTATATTTTCAGAATCTACCTGATCAGCTGCACCGATACTATTTTGGTGGTGATCTTGACCTTCTTCAGGGAGTTCTAGTTTCCAAAATACCTTTTATCCACCCCACCAATGTTACTCCAATCATAGCATACCTCAGGCAACAGGTTGTCTTCAATACTGTCATTCAGAGCTGTCTCAGATGCAAAAGATCACATGGTAAGAAGCAATCTGTCACAATCCAGATAGCGGATTTCCGATTTCTTGTTTACGGTATCTGTTAAGCCATATCGACTGCAGTAGATCACTTGTCGGTAAATATCCTTTGCATGCAATGTAGACTGTGAGAGTGGACATAAACACAGTGCAGATTCACGCAGTCACTATGAGCCAACGTCACCCTGTTGAGACGTCCATCATAAAATTACGACTGTGTAATGTGTATGATTTATATAAGTTTTAGGGAGATTTGAAGCCTCCAGAACTTATTTTCTTTTCATTATGAGCCTAATAATGTTTTATCTAGGGCTGCTGATTTTTTGCTGTTAAAATTTTTTTGTGATTAAATTTCTTATTGGTTAACTGCACAATGTGCACATGCTACTTAAATCTGGTAATGTCTCTGATTCATGTCATCATATCAAAATCTCTGATTAATATGTTAAAATGAATCACCAAGTGAATTTTCTTTGCTAATGGGCTTAGTTGGAACTGGGTAAGCCTTGCTTGATTGCTTCAAATTTTGTTTCTTTTGAATCTTTCTTTAGTTTGGCCCTGCATATGTATTGATTCTTAATTTTACTGAGGACTTAACCATTCGCAAAATGGTGTTGTCTAGTACAGTTAGTTAATTTCATAAACGTTCTTTCAGACGTTTCCAATGGGTTGTTGTTTGAGGTGACACCACTGTCACTGCAGCAGATTTCTATCGCTTTTGAACACAAATCCAGCTGTTCTTTAATCACAGGTGAGCGGCAGATCACTAGCAACATGCATTCATGGACCTAGGCAAAAGTAGAACGTAGTTTCTTATCTGTTATTGGATTTACGTACTTAATCCGCATGGCTGGCTCTTGTCCTAACTGAAGGCAATCTTTTCTCAGTCTTGCATGTTAACCTTCCAGATTTAGCCAGATGCAACTATTTTTCTTGATGTGATCTGTTTAACCCTTTAATGCAGAGAGTGCAGTAAAATGCATGGGTTTTCCTACCCCATTAAAGGCATTAAGAGCAACTGATCAAGACCAGTTTTACCTTGTTCTCGATAATTATGATTGACTTTATTGTGTTTCTGTCTTCTTTGATTCAGCTCAAGTCTTTCCCTTTTCATGTTTTATCTTTTGTCTGCCTCCAAACTTTAAATTACTTTTCTTTCTTTGTATTAATGTTAGTCTTAGTCGATCTAATTATTGTGATTGTTTTCTGTTTCAGCCGAGTTAGACTTAAGTGATCTGATGTCAGTTAACTGTAGGCTATTGTCTTGCCCTGATACTGTCTGTACTACAAGTCATGCCACAATGATCTTTCAAAGGTCAGTAGAATCAGAGAATGCTGCCTATGGTTTTGAATAGCACTTGAAAAACTGCTTTACAGAGAGATTCATTTGTAATGAGTTTATTTCTTTAAATGGATTAATATTGAAGTCTACTGTAATAAATTTGTGTGTGATATATATATTTTATTCGTTGTCAATGATATGTGAGCAGAATGACATGTCACACTCCAGCATAATGAGTGGAGAAAGCAGAAAAATTATAACTTAATTGTTTTGATGAAGAAGAGGTATCAGTAACTACTGTTAAGTGAAACCAGAGTGATGAAATTGCTGTCATCCTTAATGGGAAGTTCAAAATCATGATTCTGTTGACAAAGACTGTTCAGACATGATTGGATAACACAAAGGTCACTAAGCAAGCACATGTGCATTGTTCAATGTTCATAACCACGGCCTGTGCAATAGATGTGCATATTTACATGCATGTATGTAAAATTATATATATTTATGTGTATATGATTTAATTTATATCTGAAATAGTTGTGTATCATTTGGTTCTGTGGGTCTAGAGCCAATGATCTGCCATCTATCATGACCTTTCTGCTTAGTACATTACCTGTGCTATGATTCAGTTGAACCATTTAAATTCATCTTTCACTTCGCCTTATGTACAATTGTCTCTGTTGGAGACAAAGTACAAGTGTCGCTTGATTGCTTTAATACCAGCTTTTTCTCTTGCCGTTTTAAGGCCGAGACTCGCGCCTAGGGCCCCATCGAAAGGGGGGCGCGTCCATGATCAAAACGTAAATGATGCGCAGAATTGATGATTCTGAGAAGAACATCAGAAAATACGAGTAATGACTACAAAAAATTATCATGTACATTTCTCAGATGCATCTCAATTTTCAGAAGAAAAGAAAATATTAGAAATGACTAACAAATTCATCAAATAATTTTGTGTGGAAATTGTTGCCTTGGGTCCCAAACTCCTTAAAACGGCTCTGTCTCTTGCAGAGGCACAGTGAGGAGTCGAGTTAAATAGCTATCATATTGCTTGGATAGCTAACTTTCATTTAGCTTGTGTTTGGTACCTGATGCTACATTTGTTAAAGTTTAAAAGGATACAAAGTTTATCTAAAATTGCTAATACATAGAAAATTGTAATGTTATCTGTGCAGTGGTAATATGTTTTTTGTTGCATTTTACATTGAAGGTGCCTGTCGTTGCCTGTTACACTCCGAGCAATTCTCAATCGATCTTCAGCCACTTGGCAATCTTGCACTCCATTTCCATCATTACATCGACTTTTTCCTCTGGAAGTGGTGCGTGACCTTCAGCAGCGGAAACAGCGAGATGCACGCAGAAGGAAAGTTGATCCGCATGCTGCCATGAAACTCTCAGCTCCGCTCTTCATCGCTAACAACTGCATTCCATCTGCGCGAGGACGTCAGGCAATGAGACACAATCATGTCTTGGGTGGTATGCCGAAGCCATCTGGCTTTGCTAGTCTTGACGCGATTGGTGTCAAGGCATTGACATTGTCGTCGCATTCGTGCTGGGGAACTAGCCTGCCTGGTGACGAAGTGGAAAACCGACTAAAACACTTTAGCGAGAATCTTGTCCCGATTTGCAATCCAAAGTTAAGCGTACCCGAAGTAGAGTTGTTGACAGGAAATGCGATGATAAACAGCTTAACTTCGTCTCAGGCTGCCTTATCGTTAGTTTCCAGCACAGCCATGTCAAGTGCACCTGTTTTCTCCAGCAGTGCCTCCGTTCTTACAAAGCGCGAAGTCATCACCGTGCCAAATGCTCTACTGGCTAAAGACTTTGTTACCAGTTCTCACACATGGCCTGTTGTGTCAAAGTCTTCGCCATCAGGCGTACTGTTACCGAATGTTAACAGGACTCTTCCAAAGGTTATGAAGGAATCAAAGCAGGTTGCTGTCAGTGGATTGCCTACAAGTTCTGTGCCAGAGAGTGCCATGCTTTTAGTGCAGCCGACCAGGCAGCAGAAGCGCCCGTCGTCAGTGCATGAAAACTCCTTGCCTGGTTCTGTCGATTCAAGCTTCCAAGAGACCCAGAAGAATGCGTTGCTGAAGAGGCCGAGGGCTTCTGCGGTCGCCAATCCAGAGCTTGTGAGCATTCTTTCAGAACCGCTTCCTGGAGAGGGACCACCAGTAAAGAGGATGCATCTCGAAAAGCAGGAAGCAGATGTTGGAATATCATCGGAGCCTTCGTCTGTTCGACTAGGCCCTGCAGTGAAGGGCAGCAGTCAGTTGGCTGGAAATGGGACTGCCCATGACGATCGCTTGACTAAGCCTTTGTCTAAATCCTCCGGCGCATCTGTCGATGAGGTGGAGGACCTTGTGCGGCTGGAAGAACAACTCCAGCAGGTAACACAGACACCACGAAATGCAAATATTGCGCGTCAAGATTCGAACGCCAGCTCTAAATGTGGTCTACCAAAGGATTTGGATATGAAAGCTAATAATTGCAGTCCAGATCTTTACCAGCATTCAGATTCACTGTCAGTTTCTGATGAAAAGTCGGCCGTCGACGAGAAGCCATCCATCAGTCAGAAGCCAACTGCAGATCAGAAGCTAATTCTAGATCAGATGCCATGCTTAGATCACAAGCTGAGTTTTGATCCAAAACTAGTCTTAGATCAGAAATTGGACTCACCAGCAACTGCTTCTTCATTTGACTTTCTAAAAGGAACTTCAAATAAAGTAAATGAAGAAACGAAAGCAATCATATCTGTTAAAGTCGAAGCAACAGACAACTGTGAAAAACCGCCTGCTCCACAGAAAGTGCCGACAACAAACGGAGATGAGGACAAACCACCGATCAAGGTCATCTTGAACAAAAGGACTTTGCAGCATGGAAGCCAAGGAGAAACCATTTACCAGACGAATGACCACAGCTTCTGGAAGGAGAAACCTCGAGACCGGAAACTGATGCATTCTGTTAAGTCGAGCTCTTCGATGCATGAATACGTTGTGGATTTGTCGGCAGACACTGAAGTGGATAGCCTCACCTGTGGTGGAATAGTCGCAGCTGGCTTAAAAGTTGCTGGTGGACGAAGCTCAGCATCGCCTCAAGTACCGAAGAGCATGGATCGCAAGGAGGGCGCGCGATCTAACAAACGTCCAAAAACCTCGAGAACTAGTTCGGAACCGGGTGAGAAAAGAGCTAAAAAAGAGGATGGGAGAAAGTCTTCGAAAAAGAAGAAAGTTTCGGATGATGATGACGATTCAATAGCAGACGATGCAAGTAGCACGAGTAGCAGCATCCACCCAATGGAAAGAATCACGACCATCAAGATCACCAATTCAGGCGGAAAGCTCCAGATTCAGAATCCAGTGAAGGATGTCTCAACTATCAACATCGTTGGTGGAAAATCACCAACAATAGTTATGAGAAACTCGGCAACGCCAACTCCGACCAGTGCTACACAAAAGATCGGCAAGCCATCCCCTTCTTCCGCTACCGTAATACCGACGAAACTCAACCGACCAGCAATACTGACCTCTCGTGTGCCAAACCGGTCGAAGTCGGAATCAGGCGGAGGTGCCTCAGCAGGTGCTGGAACTGACTTGAAACTGAACAAAACGCCGACGGTAAAACTGAAACAGCTGGCAGTCGTGACGACCCGACCGGGTGTAGTTGGTCCGGGAACAACGACACCGCACGTTGCAAAGGGAATAACTCAACTGGGCAAATCTGGTGGATATTCGGGTGGTTTGGTTGCAACGCCGGCCAACCGATCTCGGGCAAATGCTTCAATCGATTCAAAGCTTGCCCGCAAAGGATCGCTTTCGTCTGTCATTGATACGCTGATGAAAAAGCAACACTCCGGCTCTTCTTCACAGGGTTCGAATCGTGAAGGGCATGTTGTCTCTCAAAAGAAAATACTGGATGCTATTCGTATTCAGATCATTAGAGAGGGCAACAAACCGAGTGCCCCAACACGAGAATTGGGGGCTAACACCGTCAAATCATCTTCATCTACTAATCAGACAATGGTCAGAAAGTCAGATTCAGGAAAAGTTGATCCTGTGAAGGCAATGGAGATTGCCAGCCGAGTTGTCCAAGCGACACAAGCATCATCACTACCAAAGTTACCAATGCCATCGAAGATGATGTCTAACGGAATGTTGGCAAAGAACTCTCTTAGCCTTGGCCCTGTAACTCCAGTGACTTCGTATCGTTCAACAGCTCCCTCTTCTAACGATAAATCCCATCTTTTGGATTCCTCCGCCATCTTCTCCAAGTCGTCTAGGGAACCTGTTTTAACTGTGCCCACAATGGATGCCATCCGTCCATTTGAACTTCCCGTGACGATGTGTAAGCCGTCCTATGTTTCCGGCATGCCAACAGCCCCCTCTGCCTCAATACCTTTAGTGGCATTGCCTCCGCATATGCGTCCGGTATGCGATGTTGGTAGAATGCGGCCGCCTTTCCTACCACCATTGCCGACACCGCCCCTGCCTTTTGTGCCACCAATAAACAGTTCGGCCATTCGAATGATGCCCATCGGCAATCTTAGCGGCATGCGAGGACCTCCTCCTATTCCAGTGACATCTCCATTCTCCGGAAAGCCAGCCCAACAAGCAGGTTCTCCAGTCTCTGGCCACTCATCGAAGCTGAATGAAATTACCGACCGTTTGGCTCGACGACATTTTACGGATGTTGTAACGCCAGGCTCAGTCAACGAAAGTGGAGGAGGTCATGAGCGGTGTTTTTCTCCGCCTCGATCGCCTTCACCTGTAGATGACATCACACGCGGTGCCGATGACTCAAAAGGTGGGGCTTTCTTGGCTCAAGATCTTCCACCTAAAGTCATAGACTTTTTTGCAGATGGCATGACTGTTGAAGGAAATTCAGGGTCTATGGGTGACTTTGCGAAAGAGTCAACCATTTCTGATTCAAGTGCTGTTCCTTTTAGAATCCTCAACCATTTGGTGAAGAGTATGCCAGCAGTTGATCTAGAAGCAGATACATCAAACATCCGTGAGAATTCGAAAGAGGTTCATAGCCCTGCTTCTAGTGTTGCAAAGCAACCAAAGGGGGAATGTCCATCGAATAAGAGCGTTCAATCATCCTCTATACTGACATCTACTTGTGAGCACAAGGAGCAAACAGCCGTGGATGCTCCAACATCTGTCTCTTCACATTGTTCTCCATGGCCAACTGAAAGTCTAGAGAATCCGGTCAGATGCAACGTCAATCCTCTGCATTCAGGTATTGCAGAGATCCAACCGGCGGCAAGTCCAGTTGTCCTCGAATCGAGCAGCCCTGGCGATGGCCTTCTTATTGACTACCCTTTGAGTCCAAAAGCAGCGTTGCAAAATCCCCAGCCCAATGGAACGATGCCTGAATCGCCTTCCGAACTGGCTGAATTATCTGCTGATATAACACTGTCGCCTTCATCGCAAAAACATTCGCCATCCCCGTGGTCCAGCGCCATTAAATCGCCCTCATTGCATCTGAACAGCCACAGCTCCCCAGCATCGTCAAATGGCGCTTGTAACTCGGATGATGATCTTATGGACGTGGCACTGACCCTCTAGTGATGATTGAGGTCTGACTGACAATTGCCTAGTGACTGGGAACTGGAATCAAATGAACTGGGTGCTCTCAATGATGTCTTCTCTATTTCAGGATGTGTTAGTGTTATTCTCAATAGCATCCCAGTAACATTGATTCAGTTTCATTTCTCATTTTGTGCCCGGCTTATCAATTGTATGAGTAAGTCGATAATGGCAACGTCATTCATTCGATATGTTACTGAAAGAAAAACATGAGGTTCGTCACTCGTAGATAACACTGATGTAAGCCTACAGAACTTTTGTGTTTGATAAGCTTTAAAGGTTGAGCTATTATTTCTTCCAAGGCTTTAAGGGATTGCTTATGGGTACAAATTTAGAAGAGATTCAACATAAAAAATTTGATTAGTAAATGTAATGCAAGAAATCCTATTGAGTGAGTGCACTGACGTAGTTCATGATCATGTCTGAACTTAGGCTTGTGTCTCTGAGTTTCATGGCAAATGGCATCTTCTCTGGGAGTTCTTAAATTTTCATATTTAATAACTATGGTTCAATCAGAACCATATAATGTTCAGAATGAACCTGGTAATGTATGTGATGGCCCATTTGCACCTTTTTTTCTTTAAAGATTGTGAGTCGACCAGTGACTTAACACTTATATTTATTGTTCTTGGGCTTGACAATTTAATTCAGAATAGATAATTTTTCGGTATGTTGCATGAATTTGCCTCCTCACTATCGAGGTCTGAATTCCATACATGGAAGTTGCTTAACATCTGTTATACTGTAATACAATTTAGCAACCTTTGATGCTGTTTACGGTGCTTGATGTCTTTCTATTAAAGGCTTTAACTTGCTTAGCATGCTGATAGATTTCATCTAATTTCATGACATGTCCAGAGCAAATGCACTGTTTGTTCAGTCATCTGTCACTAAGCAGATAAATCAACTGGAACTTGCCAGGAAACAGTTCCTTTTAAGTTCACAAAGCTTCAGACTAATTTCTTCTCCAATAGCCGATTTGTTGGTTTTTGTTCCAGATTTGCAATCAGACGATCATGGCATAATTTATTACACACTTTTTGAAGCTTCTTAAAAATTAGTTTTGCTGTTGGCTTTTGCAGTTTAAGAATTTTACCACTGCACAGCGACATTCAACTCTTTAAGGAAGACAAGTGTTCAATATAATTAAAAACTGCAATGACATTAGTTAGCATCTGCATGTATCTATAACACACATATTGAGCTGTTTTCATATTTTAAAATGGATAATTGGATATGGTACTTATTGCAAATCATGTTGTTATTGAAGAGACTGTCAGCGGAATATTCGATTTTAGAATGCATATGATGTAATGAAACTTGGAAGTTTTTGATTACCAAGGGAACTAGATGAAATTTTATACACTTTGAAGAATTGTAGAGTTTGTCATATGTTCTGGAACATAAATGTAATTTAAATATTTTTGTTGTTTTCCATGAAATTTAAAAGTTATTATACACAGTAAAGGAGAGTTGTTCATTGTCTTAAAGATCTATAATAAATGGAGGACAAGATATAGTGCATAGTACAACAGTAGGCTAAATATGTAGACATCATTTGTGATGCTAATCCTTTGGAGCTTCTCAATTTTGCTTGGATTGTCATCGGGTTTTTCATGATCAAGGACGACAGATCACATTCATGACTCGTGTTGTTTGATCCGAACAGATCTCCAGAAGAGCCTCGTTCTGCTCAAGACTATGTTTGACCAGGTTCTAGGATCATGTGTTCTGTTTGATATAGATGCAGAGTCCTGATGGGAATAACAGTCTTAATTTGGGAGGCCCTTAACTTGGTAGGAGGGACTGGAAGAGACACAACTAGACAATTTCACTGGGGTGCTCAGTCTAGTGCTCACACTGCAAGGACTGAGATTTCACTCATCATTTCTTTATAAACTGTGGTGACTTTTGTATCTCATCCCGTCTCAAAAACACTGATTTGGAAAATTTGGTGGGTTACTTTTGGGTCCCCTAGTTGTGTCTGTTTGGATAAGTATTGAGTATGAAAAGAAGAGTCAATACAATATAAAGGATTTTGGAACTTGCAAACAAATTATATCAATCAAGAATTTAGTTTTTCATTCCTGTTTTGAGAAACATTTTATTAAGAAAACTTGTGACAATCAGTCACATTTTAAAATAGCTTCCAATCATGTCGGAGGCTCATTTATATCAAGATCATTCTTTTACATCAAATCACACACTAGGACTAATGTCAAAAGCAATCATCCTCAGTTCCTGATGCCCGTAGTCGATCGAGTCGACATGCCATGATCGACTTGGCTCTGCCGACGATCGACTTTGTCGACCTATGACTCCATCAGAACAGTACTAGATATAAAGCTCCAGCGGTAGGCTTATGTCTAATTCGCTCAAATGACTTGCATATTATTAAGCCGAATAGATTGTCGTTAAACTCTGAAAACGAAACCAATTCAGTCACTTAAATGGTAATGTAGCCACCTAGTCTTGCACTTTCACCGTCAATTTCATCAAGTAGCTTAGCAATATCGTTTTATTCGCGGACAGTAGACCTACTAAATAGGCCTAATTTACATTTAAAGGATTTGTACTTCCAGTCCCATTCTAACAGACATTCAAACTTTGTGGCGTCGTCGTTGCCGATAATAGGCCTACAGCCATAATCGTAATTTTGTTGGGTGGGGTGTACATGTACCCACTTTTTGAAGTGGGGGTACTGTACCCCCCCCCCCCACTTTTTCAAACAGAAAATAAAAAAACGTCATTAGGTCTACATATTTTCAAATTGTACTTATAATTAGGGTCGTCGATGTCTGCTGTCACTAACATTTTATAATAATTCTTTAACGGTCAGGATTTTGGCTTAGCTATTAAATATGTCGATGATAATGATTTAGCCTACAGTACAGAGTACAGACCAGTGAGATTATTATATGTAATCTCATTCTCATTTGTACAGATTGTATAGGTTCAATTATTGATACTGTCTACAAAAGACGTAAATCTGGGATTTGATTTTAAAAGTAGGGGTAATAAACACAGTGTTTGGATTTGCTAAAAAAATTACACGAGAAACGGAAAAATATCTTTTAATCAAAAACGAGTCGATAGCAGTGTAGACGATAAAATTGTTGTTATTGAGTCTGCAATGGAGGTAAACTATAGCTTCTTCACAGTTCTCATAATCTCAAAGAGTTTAGCGTGTTTAGGTTAATAGAATTGACATTGAAAATTGTACAGGGCCACCCAGTGGCGTAGCTAGGGTCTTTTGCACCCGGGGACAATCCCGAAATTTGCTCCCCCTATCCTCCAACCTCCAAAAAAACTGACGAGTTTTTTTCGTCATCACATATATATTCGGAATTTGCGCTCCTTTTCTCGGAAAAATCGCGAGAAAATGATCAGATTTATGCCACTTCCGGAAAAAATCGCTTACATTCTCCCGATTTTGCACCCCCAGCCCTGCGAAAACTTATAACTATAGCTTTCGCGCTTCCAACGCGCCAAAAGGCCAATTATGTTGCCTGAACTTTTAAGGGTCCGTACACTTAGTATGTACCCACTGAGGGGGAGGGTCAGCAGTAATGCATGTTTTGCGTATGCATCGCTGGGGAGGGGGGGTGTCCATCGATGCCCCATGTATGACACGTGCTTCAATCTGGAAATTTCCACAGGTTCGTCTGCAGACTATGACTCTAGAGGCCAATACACTCTGGCCAATACACACATTAGTGGATGACTCATCCTTTAATTTGCTGATGACCCTGGATGGACAACCCAGATCTCAGCAGTGCTTCTGCTGCTACCAGTTACATAATAATGACTCAGCTGCCACTGCTTGTCAGTACTAGACACTACAGGCTGTGTAGATTGTTCTACTGGTGTTTGCTTAACGCACTTACGTCTATTAGAGAAATAGCTGATAGTAGGCCTACACTGTAGGCAGCTTTTAATTGATTCTCAATGGATTATACACTGATCGTTCCGTCTCGGGGGGGGGGGGGGGGC